>CM035157.1:68098461-68340060 GCA_020205615.1 Panax quinquefolius
ATATAGGATAAGAAATGACAGTAAAAGGTGCCAATTTGACTGTTTCAAAAGTCAAATTTTTTCACATCATTATATTCAACATGGTTTAATACTAACATTTACTATGTTGAATATTTTTTATCAAGTCATATCAGCATGCATATTCACTACTATGTGTCTAAATGCATTTCATGCGATAAGTCATTTTTCAACGGACAGAAATTGGAAAAAAATACATGCATGTGTTACCAGGACAGTGAAGAACGCTTGTATGGTGATAGAATATGCGAGAAAGTTGCCCGAACTTCGGTGAGATCTGAAGAAGAGCTCTTGAATTTCCTTTAGCTGCATAACTTGAAAATGACTTATGAAAGCGACGACCACTATATACATAGCGACACGGTGGCCGAGCTAATCTGCTGGCTCCTGCGAGTACACACTGCTGGCCCCCTACATGGGTCCCACACCTCGGCTCGCTCGAGTTAGAGTTACGAAAAGGAGGTCTCCTGGTGAAAAAGCCAAATCGGGAATAAAAATGCTACGCGATTGGCGGAATAGCTGAAATCACGGTTTCTTGTCGGTCGAGTTAAACTCCGTCGCCTCAAGCGGGTATTCACTTTGAATGCGGGGTATACTATACCAATGAGCTCAACTTTTACAAATCATGCTCGGCAATACCCACAAAGGTCTCGATGCCATCATTTGTAAGGTCACAACCTAAACAATCCCGGCCGGGGAATTACAATATAAAACCACGAAATATCAAACCTCCCCGGCGGGGGTTACGACGCCGAAGTTATCAGCATCTACATATCCCTGGCGGGGGTCACAACGCACATCCTTCAAACATCTACGTGTCCCCGGCGGGGGTCACAATGCAATGGAACCATTGATACACACATCAATGAAGGTCAAGCAGCCTTGACGTCATATCGGTAGATGGCAAGTAAACCCATCAAATAACCTTACCCAGCAAGGGTTACAACACAATGCTACCATTGACACATACATCAATGAAGGTCAAGCAGCCTTGACAATACACCCAGCAGGGATCTATCCAGTGATACGCACATCAACGAAGGTCAGACAACCCTGGCAACAACAACACTATTGGCAGTAACTCCTACAGTATGAGGGAACATGTTATACACATCCTCAAATAGACAAAGCCTTTATCCCCATAGATCTCTTACACATAAGAGGTACCTCTATGGAATATAAGCCAATGTCTAGGATTCAAGACTTTGGTGGTAGTCCCAACGTTAACATCCTGGAAACTTGGATCGCATGTCAAGTCATCATTTGATTGTCATCCGTAGGGGATTACGACAATCATTCATGCATCATGCATTTGCATCATGTTCTTTGCACATAGCATCATGTTTATCTTGCTTGCATTTCAAGTGTCTAGGATTCTTTATCCTATCCATGCCTTGCATTGCATGAATATGATAAAGAGGGCATCTGTGACACTCAAAATTTTTTGCACTCCTATTACTAACATTGCGAGGAGGGTAGATTCATCTTTTGGAGATAACCACGAAAGGCGACTTACATCCATTCCGGATACCATCGAAAGTTTCGGTTCAACCGGAACACAAACCAAGAACATCATCTCAACCCGGAACACACACGGGAATGTCATTTTCAATCTCGGAGATAACCCCAGAGATATGCGAGATCAAAAATAAGCAACAACATCGGAGAGGGCGATTATCTCTCGGCGATAACACCTGCGACGTTCGGTTCTAGTCCCGAGAAAAACTTTGGGAGTAGTAACCCCATCCTTGGTGATAGCCCCAAGAGATGCCATTGCGATTCGGTGATAACCCGAAATGCTTGTTTAAACATATGCAATCGCTCGACCACCAACATCTGTCGAGGCACACATACATCGGACACCGGAGATAATAACAGCAGGTGAACGAGGAACATCCACAGATAGCGTGAGAGCATACAAAAAGCGTAGTCCAATCTCAGATGTAACCCTGAGCAACATCTACTTTCCACTTAAACCCGGCGATAACCCTGGTGAGGAGTCACAACGTCATCTTACCACGTTAACAAGATGATATCGCAGCATACCAACAAGTAGTCCAATCTCAGCTGTAACCCTAAACAACATCTACTTTCAACTCAAACCGGCGATAACCCGGTGAGAGTCAAAGCGTCATCTTGTTCCTTCGACAAATGGCACGTCGTCTCAACACACATCATACATACATCCAACAATGTCCCACAAGAAGCGAGGAGTGACAATCCCGAGTGACTATTACGTGTGGTAGTACTTTGGATAGAATTTGAAGCTTGAAAACCATGGGCATAGACCCCTCTTCCTGACTTCGTACAACCTCTAATCCATGTCATTACGTAACTCTCGACACAAGCGGTCCGAAGAAGGTCAGATATACCTCGTTCGGATGCTCGGATTGAAGTTATGCAAGTTTGAGTGGACATTACAGTGCATGAGTGCACGTACTACTGAGACAGACGGGACCCGCGAGGCTCGGATCCACCACGACCAGCGCGGGTACAAGCTGCGGTACTGCCCTTGAGGTGTGTACTATGACCATATATATATATGAAGGCTTGGGTTGACCATTTTGAGAGAGAGAGAGAAGAAAAAAGCGAGGAAGCCATCCATTTTACTCTGCATATACATCTTTTGAGTGTTTCCTCTTCTTTAAACACTAGTTAGCTCACATATAGCTATCTTTTTATCCGTGGGCCGAGTGTTTATCCATTTAAAGTCATAGAAGTCTACTTTGGCGCCCATTTATAAGCCTTCTTACATTTTTATAAAGCCTTCTTCTCATATAGCACACACCATTATACACATTGAGAGTCGTGTTGTGTGCGTTTGCGGACTTGATCAAGTGGTTTTCATTTACATGTATATATATACTAATATATGTATATATTTCATATATATGGACTAACATTATCGAGTTATGCCTCGATTGAGCTGAACCTAGGCGTTTGATTGCGTTTTATATATATATATATATATATATATATATATATGGTATATATCGATGAGCATGGATTTACATCATTATGCGTTTAAATTGCTTTTATATATATATATATATATATATATATATATATATAATTGTTGTCGGACATATCGATGAGCTTGGATTTATATCCGGTGCGTTTATTTGCTTATATATATATATATATATATATATATATATATATATATATATATATATATATATTTTTGTCGGACATATTCGATGAGCTTGGATTTTATATTGGCATTTTTTGCTTTATATATATATATATATATATATATATATATATATATATATTTACATTCTATCGGGCTTGGAGTTTACTTCGTGGCCTTTTACATCTTTATTTACATTTTTGTGCACTGAGTTTACTTCGTGGCGAGTTGATCGCTTTTCTGACTTTATTTACATTTCGTCCCACAGAGTTTTCTTCGTGGTGGTTGATCATATCCATATATATATATATATACCACTTTTATATATTTACATTTCGATCCCCATGGAGTTGCTTCGTGGTGGTTGATCATGTCTGTATATATATATTTGACTTTTATATATATAGCGCTTATTGCTTTCCATACAAATTGCAGTATCATGTGAGCCTAGGAATCATGTGATCATAAGTTCAGTTTATTGAATCTAGATTCGGTTCCCATGATGGACATTTTTCATTTATAAGCAACTTGTACATATTTTCTGATTATGTCGAATTTCCTTGGATGATGGTTGTCATGCCCATGAGGAGTTTGACCTTCTTTGTATATTATTTTCTCGAGAATGCTTCGCATCTCGAAAATAAAAGCAAACAAGCAGAACATTTAATAATAAAATGGAAGTATGAAAAGGTCTCAATTCCTATTGAGCACAGGGTTTGAAAAACCTCTTTTACAAAAAGTTCATTGCTATATCTTGGTTAAAACTGAATTTTTCTATAAATTCAAACCCTTGTGTATATAGGTGCTGAACGAGGCCTCACTTTACTTTCAAATAATTGCACATTGATCCACACACACACACACACACATTCATATAACAATTTCTTTGAAAAGTGGCGGTCGTAGTGGTAACACGGATGTGGGGGTGCCTAACACCTTCCCTCGCATAATCAAGCCCCGGACCCAAAATGAATCTCGGTTTCATGAGACCGTTTAGTAGTGTCAAATCACCGGGTCGATGTGCAAACCTTTTTTGATTGCGTTAGTGTGACGATTAAATACCAATGGCGACTCTTAAAGTCAAATCGTCGACATTATACATATCGGACCTTTTTCACTTATTTTTTCAAACAAATCTCACATTAACATGAGAACACCAAAGAACAAGTAACAAAAAGGACACTCAAAAAAAATCCCAGTGGCTATCGACGACGTATATAGAGGCTACCAATATATGGGGCTTTGGATCTCCATCAGCGGAGATATCGAGGCCTATCTGACGAAGGATCCGCATCGGCAAAGCCATATAGGTCACTGAAGGGCGGCTTTGGTGGAAGGATCAAAAGTATTGCCTCTGAAGGATCTCTGTCCAAATGCCGGATAAAGAAATGTGCTCGGTCCAACTGCCCAGTCAAATTGTTAATCTGTGTCAAATGAGTTGGATTTCAGACACAAGCCATCCAATCCATCATCATCATGGATCTAGGAACCATATCTCCCATAAACTGAGTGGCGCGGGTCTGGGCTCCGATGGTATTAGGGGACAACCAATGTTGGAATATCTCTTGAGTATAAGGACCCTCTGATAGTGTGAAACCGTCAACACCTATCAATGGGATATCAATGACGGGAGACTATGATACAGGCCAATAATGCCTAGTAGGAGGTAAGATCGGTATACGGATCTCCCATGTGGTGCTCCTAATAGCACGCTCTCCTAAATAGAGCTCCGATCCTCCATCAATGAAGAGAGGAATCCTACGGGTGGATATCACGTACTCGACACCAGTCGGGTATCCGTCCTCAAACCCAATGGGCAAATGTAAGACCCCAGCTTTTATAAATAAAGATGAATTTTTTCTATAAATATTATTTTTGAATATTATGGAATAAATTTGATATAATGTTATAGTTGTGGGTAATATTTATAAATTTTGCAAAGTATGCAAGTTGTTATAAAATATTCGTTTGGTCTGGGAATATTCTTTTTGTTAGGGAATATTCATACAATGGCTTAATCATTGGTGGACCCCCTATAATGTAATTATTATTTCGGATTGAGAAAAGCGACAAAAATATTTTATAAAAATAAAGCGGCGGAGGTGTTACCATTAAAAGCTGTTGAACTACCGTTGGTAAAAAGTACGATGTCTGGCGTAGTCAGATAGTAGCTACGCAGTATTGATTATTGATGCTTACGTGAGAAGTCACTCATTTATGCTTAATTATTGCTACGATAATTCTTTGCATCATATCTCTTATATTATTGATTCAATTATTGTCAAAGTATCATCGTATAATATGTTATAGTATTAAATCAATAATTGAGACGACAAGTTATAAATGATTAATAATTGTTGAAAGATTAAATATGTGTTGATGAAAAAAAATGATTTGTGGTAAGTTTGATTATTTTATGGGGGGCTCATATGTCATCATCTAAGAGTCTCTTCGTCAATAGTAATTACCTTCGTCAATAGTAATTACCCTTGTGAATAGTATTTACCTTCGTCAATAGTAATTACCTTCGTCAATAGTAATTACCCTTGTGAATAGTATTTACCTTCATCAATAGTATTTACCTTCGTTAATAGTAATTACCTTTACCAGACGTTGAACCACTTGTCATTTCACATTACAGGCGTTGAACCACTTGTCGTTTCACATTACAGACGTCAAACCAGTCGTCAAGCCACTTGCCTTTTCACACGGCAGGTGCTAAGCTAGAAATCTTCTATAAATAGAGGCCTAGGGCTTCATTATTTTTCACGAATTCATTCAAGCTATAGAGAGAGAAAGTATAGAGAGAATAAGAGAGAAAGAAGAAGAGTATTTTGTTACTACCTTCTTTGCGATATTCAATCTCCTACCAAATGTAAGGGGTGTTATTCTTTCTTATTCATGAAGAGAAGCTGTTGTTATTCCATTGCTTATTATTACATTGGAATAACTTTGTATCACATGATTTACCTATACTTGGTGACATTCTTCTATTATTACTGTTGGAACATCACATGCGTGTGTGTTTTACAAGAACACGGTTCCGTCTTTATTATTATTTCATTGGAACATCACATGCGTGTGTTTTACAGGACTGGTTAAAATCTTTATTATTATACATTGGAACATCACATGCATGTGTTTTACAACGGACTGGTTCCGTCTTTATCATTACATTGGAATATCCTATACGTGTTTTTTACAGGATGCGGTTCCATCTTTATTATTACATTGGAACATCACAGCCGATTGTGAATTTCACGACGACTGGTTCCGTTATTTATTATTTTGTCGAATAATAACACATGCATGCGGTCTATCGCATGCATGGTGATTTCTTTTGTTATTCCATTCTTTATTATACCCGGTTGGTTAAAACTTTGACTTCTATACTCCATGAAATTAGTGGAATATCCTTGATATTTGCGTTTCATCCAAAGATATCTTTTCATGAAAATATTCTTCCGATCATTCTTGAATTTTACTCTACAAAACAATATCATGTTGATAATTTAGGCGTTAATAATTCTCGGATAAAATAATTCTTGAACTTGTTTTATTGAATTCTTATATCATTGTCATCATCCTCATGTTTATATTTTTTAAAGTCATACGTGGCTGTAGTGCATAGATGGACTTGGTATGATTATGACCCGAGACTATTCGGTGTAATCATGGACCGTAATGTTACAAATGATGTGGTAAAAATCCTCGATTGGTAGTAGTGCATTGATGGGCGATTATTGGCATGATCATGACCATTAATGAATACACAAATATTCTTGGCCCGTAGTGCATGAATAATTGTGGTCGTGATACTAAAGAATATCCTTGGCCGTCAGTAGTGCGAGGGGTGATTCGATGATGTGGAATATTTATTAAAGTGAGTCTCGACTTAACGATGATGAAAAACCTTTTAAAACCTAAAAGATAGTAGACTTTATTTTTACTTGACTCTTTTAATGGATTGCATATTCAGCTGTGATTAAAGCTGGTTTTGTCTATTGTATTTTATCGGTTTAACATTGTTGAAGACTATTGATAATTTATTACGCATTATCTTAGTCATAATATTTCTTCTTTGGGCTAGTTGAGCTCACCCTTTCTTTCACCGTTCTCTTCGTGAAATGAGAATATAATTGGGGACGAAGTCTGGGAAGCAGTGATGGTCCTGAAGATAGCATTAGTAGTCCTCACTATTCGTGAAATAGTGTGATAATAATTGTAATGAGGACTCCTTTTGAGTTTGTATAATATCTAGTAGATGATATTTGTATTTAAACTCACGGTTTATGTCGTATGCATACCACAGCAGTTATGTTAGTAAGTTGTATTTAAATTCTGTACCATGTAAGTGGCGACCCAAGATGGGTGATGTATACCTAATTTTGGGGGCGTCACAGCAAATGTTCCCCAGAATAGGGAATCAATGTGATAGCATCAACTGTCAACAACTCTAACTGTAGTCGACAATGGGTGAAACCCTCAGCTACAGGAACCTCCATCAATATTGAGTGATGCCATTGTCGTCCTCGTGGATAGGTCTCCAAGCCTAGTACACTCACAGAACGCAAACATGGGAGCCTCTCATAGGCCCAAAACTGCCAACACAAAGGCAAACATCTGCTGTCAGTTAACACTCTTAACCTGTACATGTGAAATCATAAGAGAAATACTAACCAGTAGAAATGGGTAAAATCCTAGTCAAGCCTCTGTCAAGCCCTACGAACGCATGCGCATGCCCCTGAGGAAATAGGCAAAGGTGTAGGAGCCCCAATCATACTTTCCGATACGGTCCACATCTCGTGTGGGGCTCACCAAAGCAAATGATACTGTGGAAGAGTTATCTGCTATGAAGTAGCCCCTAATGATTATCAGGAACAATCATTTAAGAATGTGATCCCTGACTCTCACATCATTGGGTATGCGCTCACTCAAAAACCCGCTTATAGCATCTATGCTCAAAGGACCTGTACAGACTGTCCTGCTCTTGAGTGCCTCAGCCGGAACTCCTAACAAGGATCTAACGGCTGTCAGGGTAATATCCACTACACATGGCACTGGCGCCCCTCCAAACTCTATACCTGTGATAAATTGCCAATCAATCGGCGTCATCATCACCTCACAATCCAACAAATGGAGAGACTAAGTCTGGTGAAACTAGTGCTCAGACAAAACCTTGAGATAACCCTAGGGACAACGACGGGGGAGGATGGAAAAGAACGCCTCAAAGCCTCAGCCCTGCACAATCGTTCGATAGTCAGATTGCAGAGCTTGATATGTAGAGTGAATACTGAACTAGTTCCCTCTAGGCTATGTGAAGCAGATCAACATCAGAACCTTTACTCCTCATCAATAGGAAAGAGAAAAAGATTAAAATCCAGCCTGGGATCATCACCTGAATAACTAGAAGATCCCTACGGGGAACATGAGCAGTAGGAGCGGGGTCCACAACCGATACATCCCCCTCCTCATCCTCAACATCCGGTACCTCAACCCGGACAGGACGTATCACTGCCTCCGCGAGACGACGAGGCTGTCAAACTGAATGGGGTCGAGGCACATCAAAAGTCATCCTCTGCACAGCTGAAGTGGTCCTGCAGGAACGTTGTAAAACCCCAGCTTTTATAAATAAAGATGAATTTTTCTATAAATATTATTTTTGAATATTATGGAATAAATTTGATATAATGTTATAGTTGTGGGTAATATTTATAAATTTTGCAAAGTATGCAAGTTGTTATAAAATATTTGTTTGGTGGGAATATTCTTTTTGTTAGGGAATATTCGTATAATGGCTCAATCATTGGTGGACCCCTAGCAATGTAATTATTGTCGGATTGAGAAAGCGACAAAAATATTTTATAAAAATAACGGCGGAGGTGTTACCAAGTTAAAATTGTTGAACTACCCTATGGTAAAAAATACGATGTCTGGCGTGGTTGCATAGTAGCACACTACAGTATTGATTATTGATGCTTTACGTGAGAAGTCACTCACCTATGCTCAATTATTGCTACGATGAATTCTTTGCATCATATCTCTTATATTATTGATTCAATTATTGTCACAAATTATCATCGTATAATATGTTATAGTATTAAATCAATAATTGAGACGACAAGTTATAAATGATTAATAATTGTTGAAAGATTAAATATGTGTTGATGAAAAAAATGATTTGTGGTAAGTTTGATTATTTTATGGGGGCTCATATGTCATCATCTAAGAGTCTCTTCATCAATAGTATTTACCTTCGTCAATAGTAATTACCTTCGTCAATAGTAATTACCCTTGTGAATAGTCTTTACCTTCGTCAATAGTAATTACCTTCGTCAATAGTAATTACCCTTGTGAATAGTATTTACCTTCGTCAATAGTATTTACCTTCGTTAATAGTAAATACCTTTACCAGACGTCGAACCACTTGTCGTTTCACATTACAGGCGTCGAACCACTTGTCGTTTCACATTACAAGCGTTAAACCACTTTTCTTTTCACATCATTAGTCGTCAATCCACTTGCCTTTTCACACTAAGCGGTGCTAAGCTAGAAATCTTCTATAAATAGAGGCCTAGGGCTTCATTATTTTTCACTTAATTCATTCAAGCTATAGAGAAAGAAAGTATAGAGAGAATAAGAGAGAAAGAAGAAGAGTATTTTGTTCTTACTAATCTCTTTGAGTATTCAATCTCCTACCAAATGTAAAGGGTGTTATTCTTTCTTATTCATGAAGAGAGCTGTTGTTATTCCATTGCTTATTATTCATTGGAATAACCTCAGATCTGTGATTTACCCTATACTTGGTGACATTCTTCTATTATTCATTGGAACATCACATGCATGTGTTTTACAGGACGGTTAAAATCTTTATTATTATTCTTTTGAACATCACATGCTGTGTGTTTTATGTAGGACTGGTTCCATTCTTTATTATTCTGTTGGAACATCACATGCATGCGTTTCTGCCGGACGGGTTCCGTTATTTATTATTCTGTTGGAATAACCTGCCTGTGCGGTCTATCGCATGCATGGTGATTTCTTTTGTTATTCTATTCTTTATTATACCCAGTTGGTTAAAACTTTGACTTCTATACTCCATGAAATTAGTGGAATATCCTTGATATTTGCGTTTCATCCAGTATCTTTTCATGGAAATATTCTTCTGATCATTCTTGAATTTTACTCTACAAAATAGTATCATGTTGATAATTTGGACGTTAATAATTCCTGGATAAAATAATTTTTTGAACTTGTTTTATTGAATTCTTATATCATTGTCATCATCCTCATGTTTATATTTTTAAAGTCATCGTGGCCTGTAGTGCATAGATGGACTTGGTATGATTATGACCGAGAGACTATTCGATTGTAATCATGACCGTAATGTTACAAATGATGTGGTAAAAATCCTCAATTGGTAGTAGTGCATTGATGGATGATTGTTGGCATGATCATGACCATTAATGAATACACAAATATTCTTGGCTCGTAGTGCATGAATAATTGTGGTCGTGATACTAAAGAATATCCTTGGCCGTAGAGCGCGGGGTGATTCGATGGTGTGGAATATTTATTAAAGTCGAGTCTCGGCTATAATGATGATGAAAAACCTTTTAAAACCTAAAAGATAGTATACTTTATTTTCTACTTGACTCTTTTAATGGATCAGATATTCAGCCGCAGATTAAACCGGTTGTCTATTGTATTTTATCGGTTTAACATTGTTGAAGACTATTGATAATTTATTACGCATTATCTTAGTCATAATATTTCTCATTGGGCTAGTTGAGCTCACCCTTTCTTTCCCGTTCTTTTCGTGAAATGAGAATATAATTTGGGATGAGTCGGGTAACGAGTGATGGTCTCGAAGATAGCATTAGTAGTCCTCACTATTCGTGAAATAGTGTGATAATAATTGTAATGAGGACTCCTTTTTGAGTTTGTATAATATCTAGTGTAAGCGATATTTGTATTTAAACTCACGATTTTTACGTCGTATTGTATACTACGCAGTTATGTTAGTAAGTTGTATTTAAATTACATACCATGTAAGTGGCGACCCAAGATGGGTGATGTATACCTAATTTTGGGGGCATCACAGTATCGAGCTTAGGATATGATCCCTAGCTAAGATGTGAGAATAGTACTAGGAGGGAGAGACGGGGAATACCTTCACTAGTATAACCTACCCAAGTTTATGTGCTATTTTATTGGTTGGTGGGAAGATAGGGATAATTTGTTACATGTCAATTAACCTTTTGTTTTGTGGCGATGTCGAAAATGACATCCGAGAATGTGGAGAATAGCAATGGGAGCGCAGCGATCGTTGATTCACCACATATCAATAATCAGGATAATGTGCATCAGGAAGGCGACAATCCTCATGCAAACAACAACACTAACCAAATGATGAATGATCAAATGTTCAGAGGCTTTATGCAATTTATGCAACAGCAGGCGAGAACGACTCCTGTCCAAAACGTAGGTGGAAACACGGAAAACTCTCGTGCGGTCACCGCTAAACAATTCAAGGAGCTGGGACCACCGGAGTTTAAGGGAGAGCCAAAACCACTTATGGCGGAAGCATGGATAAAGCAGATTACCAAGATATTTGATGTCTTGGGATGCTCCGAGGAGCAAAAGGTTCCCTTTGCCGCCTTTATGTTGCGCTTGTGAGAGGCGGATTCTTGGTGGGAATTCCAAAAACGTACTCAACTTCTTTGTCAGATGAAGATATCTTGGGAGAAGTTCCAGAGTCATTCAACGACAAATACTTTCACGAAAGTATTCGCCACATGAAGGAGGTGGAATTTATCAAGTTTGAACAAAACAATATGGACCGTGTCGCAATACGAGGCAAAATTTGCGGAGTTATCACGGTTCGCCCCACTGGTGGATAATGAAGAGAGAATGGGCGCGAATGTTTTTAAGAGGTTTGAAAGCGGGAGATACGTCAACATCTTATTTCTCATAAACCGTGTTTGTATTCAGATGTTGTAAATAGGGCTCGATTAGTGGAACGCGATAATGAGTCAACACAACTAAAAGAGAGCAAACAAAATTATAATACCGGCTAGAGTAGTCATCAAGCGGTGACAACAAGCGTGGAGGAATCAATGGGCGGATATGGTAACCACTTCGGTGGTAATCGAGGCCAAAACAATAAGAATGGACATTTCAAGAAGCGGAGATTCAACAATGGTGGAAAGACGTCGACCAAAGCACCCATTGTTAAGGAAGGAGAAAGACCACCTATCATATGCTTCAAATGCGGAGGAGGGACACATCGATCAAAGCTGCGTCATGCCGTCCAAAGCATGTTATAATTATGGAAGAGAAGGTCACTTAGCTCGATTTTGTCGTTGCCATCAAGACAAATTCAAGCTAGGATGGAGGCACCAAAGGCCATCCCGAGAAAATTCAAAACCCAGGTAGTGCAAGGGAGAGCGTTTGTTGTGACCTCCCAAAGAGCAAGGAATCCGAATGAGGTCATCACGGGTAAGCTTATCATAAACTCTAATGAAGTCTATACTTTATTTGATACCGGTTCTACCCATTCTTTTATTTCTCCTACTTGCGCTCATTGATTAAATTTGACTCCGGAGAAATTAGACTTTGACTTATCTGTGAAAACTCCGTTGGGAGAAACCTTCATTACATCCACTGTTTATAAGTCTTGTTTGGTTCAAATCGGTACCCTCACATTACCTGTCGATCTTATTTCATTAAAAATACTTGCATTTGACGTGATTCTAGGGATTGATTGGTTAACTACTTATCATGCAAAAATTGATTGTTTTCGTAAGGTTGTTAGCTTTCATATTCCTAATCAACCTATTATGCGAATTCAAACGACCAAACCATTAAAATTAATCACGATCATCTCAAGCCATAAAGCTATTCGTTTATTAAAAAACGGATGTCAAGCTTTCTTAGCTCATATCACTGATTTAAATAAAAATACGCCGCTTTTAAACGATATTCCTATTGTTAATAAATTTCTGACGTATTCCCTCAAGAAATTCTGGCCTACCCCAGAGCGTGAAATTGAATTTTGTATCGACCTTGAACCCGCAGACAAAACCTATTTCCAAAGCCCCATATCGAATGGCTCCTATTGAACTTCGAGGAGTTAAAGGCCCAACTGCAGGAATTGTTAGACATTGGCTTTATTCGTCCTAGTACTTCTCCTCGGGGTGCTCTGTTTCTATTCGTGAAGAAGAAAGATGGGAGTATGCGACTTTGTATTGATTATCGGGAGTTGAATCATGTCACCATCAAAATAGGTATCCATTGCCACGTATTGATGACCTGTTTGACCAAATGCAAGGAGCCAAATTCTTTTCAAAGATTGATCTTCGTTAGGATATCACCAATTGAAGATTAGAACCACCGACATTCCAAAGACGGCTTTCGGAACTCCTCGCAGACGGGCATTATGAATTCCTAGTCATGTCCTTTGGATTGACTAATGCTCCGCCGCCTTCATGGATATGATGAACCGAGTATTCAAGGAATATTTAGATCACTTTGTGGTCGTCTTTATTGATGACATCCTTATTTATTCCAAAAGCCGTGAAGATCATGAGCAACACTTGAGGTCGACACTCCAAAAGCTTCGTGAATATAAGCTTTATGCCAAGTTGAAGAAATGCGAGTTCGCTTGAAGAAGTAGCATTCCTTGGGCACGTGGTATCAAGTCATGGAATATCTGTTGACCCAAAGAAAGATTGAAGCTATTCAAAGTCGGGAACAACCTAAATCGAAATGGCCAAAACGTAGCTTTCTCGGGTTTATTTGGTTATTATCGGAGATTCGTGGAAGGATTTTCTCGAATCGCTACTCCATCGATTCGGTGACTCGGAAAGATACAAAGTTCGGTTGGAGCGAAGAATGTGAGAAGAGTTTTCAAGAACTCAAGAGGAGACTTATTTCAAGACTGTTACGACAATACCATCCGGCTCGGAGGGATTTGTCATCTGAGTGATGCTTGAGCAAAGGGTTGGGATGTGTTCTTATGCAACATGGAAAAGTTATAGCCTATGCCTCATGACTACTCAAAGAATATGAGAGGAATTATCCTACTCATGATCTAGAGTTGGCAGCTGTTGTCTTTGCACTTAAAATTTGGAGGCATTACTTGTATGGGGAGAAAGTGGAGATCTTTACGGATCATAAAAGCCTCAAATATTTCTTAACTCAAAAGGAACTCAACATGCGACAACGACGTTGGCTTGAACTGTTGAAAGATTATGATCATACCATCCAATACCATCCTCGAAAAGCGAACGTGGTAGCTGACGCATTGAGTATAAAATCATATGCAAGTACGAGTGCGATATTGTCAACGCAAAGGCCCATTTTGTGTGACTTGCAAAGGATGGAGATAGAGTTAAAGAATCCAGGGACGCATGTGATGATAGCAAGTATACGAGTAGAACCGACTTTAATCGATAAAGTTAAAAAGTCGCTCAAGCTACTGGACACTGGAGGTGATGCGTATGAGGAAGAAAGTACAAGAAGGTGCTATCTTAGGAAGCAAGAATCGATGAAGAAGGAATACTTGAGTCAACTCCGGACTTTGTGTTCCTAACGACCCTGATTTAAAGTATAATATCATGATGGAGGCGCACAACACACCATTTGCAATCCATCCTGGGAGTACCAAAATGTATCATGATATTCGTCATACATTTTGGTGGAGCAATATGAAGAGAGAGATAGTGTTGTTTATCTCAAGGTGTCTAACTTGTCAACGAGTTAAAGAGGAGCATCAAGTACCAAAAGGTCCATTGCAACCACTTGAAATTCCAGAATGGAAGTGGGAGCACATTACCATGGATTTCGTTACCGGTCTTCCTAAGGTTTCTCAAGGCATTGATGCGATTTGGGTCATTGTTGATAGATTGACCAAGTCTGCTCATTTCTTACCGATACGAGAAACTTATACACTTGAACGTCTTGCTCGTATGTACATAGGCGAGATTGTAAGATCGCATGGTATCTGCGGTATCCATAGTTTCTGATCGAGACCCAAGATTCACTTCACGATTTTGGGTTAGTTTGCAAAAAGCTATGGGCACAGACTTACGATTTAGCTCGGTATATCATCCTCAGACGGACGGACAGTCGGAGAGGACTATTCAAACTCTTGAAGATCTATTAAGACTCTGTGTCCTTGATTTCAAGGGGAGTTGGGACAAGTTCTTACCATTGGTGGAGTTTTCCTACAACAACAGTTATCAAGCAAGTATTGGCATGGCTCCATTGAGCGTTGTATGGAAGAAAGTGTCGTTCTCCAAAGATCTTTGGGATGAGGTGGGTGAAGCAATGTTGTTGGGACCGGAGTTGGTACGTATGACTACGAAAAAGATTCAAACGATCCGACAACGTATAAAAACCTCACAAAATCGACAAAAGAGTTATGTTGATCTTCATCGAAAGGACGTGGAATTCGATATAGGAGATCATGTGTTGTTAAGAGTTGCTCCATGGAAAGGAGTTACAAGATTTGGAAAGAGAGGAAAACTTAATCCTCGATTCATCGGTCCATTTTAATCCTCGATCGAGTAGGGCGTGGCCTATAGACTCGCTCGCCACCGCCAAATATGTCTCGTGTTCATAACGTTTTTCACATATCTATGTTACGTAAATATGTGAAAGACCGAACCATAGTATTGAGTTAGAACCAGGACGAGATAGCGGAAGATTTGACGTATGAAGAGGTTCTGTTCAAATTTTGGATAAGAAGGAACATATTCTACGCTCCAAGGTTATACCTCAAGTCAAAGTTTTGTGGAGGAACCACGATGTTGAGGAAATGACTTGGGAGTTAGAATCGAAATGAAATCAAGGTATCCTTACCTCTTCAACATACCAGTCGTACCCTAATTTCGAGGGCGAAATTTCATAAGAAGGAGGTTGTAAGACCCCGACTTTTATAAATAAAGATGAATTTTTCTATAAATATTATTTTTGAATATTATGGAATAAATTTGATATAATGTTATAGTTGTGGGTAATATTTATAAATTTTGCAAAGTATGCAAGTTGTTATAAAATATTCGCGTTTAGTGGGGAATATTCTTTTGTTAGGGAATATTCGCATACAACGGCTCAATCATTGGTGGACCCCTACAATGTAATTATTGTCGGATTGAGAAAGCGACAAAAATATTTTATAAAAATGAGCTAGCGGAGGTGTTACCGTTAAAAGCTGTTGAACTAGAAGGGTGGTAAAAGTACGATGTCTGGCGTAGTTGCATAGTAGCACAATGTATTGATTATTGATGCTTACGTGAGAAGTCACTCACCTATGCTCAATTATGCTACGAGAATTCACGCATCATATCTCTTATATTATTGATTCAA
The DNA here is from genome assembly GCA_020205615.1 of Panax quinquefolius. Taxonomy (NCBI): domain Eukaryota; kingdom Viridiplantae; phylum Streptophyta; class Magnoliopsida; order Apiales; family Araliaceae; genus Panax; species Panax quinquefolius. The sequence continues at coordinate 68,114,987 of CM035157.1, forward strand.
TTATTGTCACAAGATTATCATCGTATAATATGTTATAGTATTAAATCAATAATTGAGACGACAAGTTATAAATGATTAATAATTGTTGAAAGATTAAATATGTGTTGATGAAAAAAATGATTTGTGGTAAGTTTGATTATTTTATGGGGGCTCATATGTCATCATCTAAGAGTCTCTTCGTCAATAGTATTTACCTTCGTCAATAGTAATTACCTTCGTCAATAGTAATTACCCTTGTGAATAGTATTTACCTTCGTCGATAGTAATTACCTTCACAATAGTAATTACCCTTGTGAATAGTATTTACCTTCATCAATAGTATTTACCTTCGTTAATAGTAAATACCTTTACCAGACGTCGAACCACTTTGTCGTTTCACATTACAAAGGCCGAACCACTTGTCGTTTCACATTACAAGCGTCAAACCACTTTTCTTTTCACATCATTAGTCGTCAAGCCACTTGCCTTTTCACACTGCCTAAGAAAGTGCTAAGCTAGAAATCTTCTATAAATAGAGGCCTAGGGCTTCATTATTTTTCACTTAATTCATTCAAGCTTATATAGAGAGAAAGTATAGAGAGAATAAGAGAGAAAGAAGAAGAGTATTTTGTTACTACACCGCTGCATGTTATTCAATCTCCTACCAAATGTAAGGGGTGTTATTCTTTCTTATTCATGAAGAGAACTGTTGTTATTCCATTGCTTATTATTACATTGGAATAACCTATATATCGCAGTTTACCCTATACTTGGTGACATTCTTCTATTATTACGTTGGAACATCACGTCATGTGTTTTACAGGACCTAGTTCCGTCTTTATTATTATTCTGTTGGAACATCACATGCATGTGTTTTACGCCGGAGGACACGGTTCCATTCTTTATTATTCTGTTGGAACATCCTGTCTGTGCGTTTTACACCGGACCTAGTTCCGTTATTTATTATTCTATTGGAATAACCTGCCTGTGCGGTCTATCGCATGCATGGTGATTTCTTTTGTTATTCTATTCTTTATTATACCCAGTTGGTTAAAACTTTGACTTCTATACTCCATGAAATTAGTGGAATATCCTTGATATTTGCGTTTCATCCAATATCTTTTCATGGAAATATTCTTCTGATCATTCTTGAATTTTACTCTACAAAATAGTATCATGTTGATAATTTGGACGTTAATAATTCCTGGATAAAATAATTTTCGAACTTGTTTTATTGAATTCTTATATCATTGTCATCATCCTCATGTTTATATTTTTTAAAGTCATCTCATGCTTTCAGTAGTGCATAGATGGACTTGGTATGATTATGACCAGAGACTATTGGTGTAATCATGGACCGTAATGTTACAAATGATGTGGTAAAAATCCTCGATTGGTCAGTAGTGCATTGATGGATGATTGTTGGCATGATCATGACCATTAATGAATACACAAATATTCTTGGCGTAGTGCATGAATAATTGTGGTCGTGATACTAAAGAATATCCTTGCCAGTAGTGCGAAGGGGTGATTCGATGGTGTGGAATATTTATTAAAGTTTGAGTCTCACTATAACAAATGATGAAAAACCTTTTAAAACCTAAAACATAGTAGACTTTATTTTCTACTTGACTCTTTTAATGGATCAGATATTCACTGCAGATTAAACCGGTTGTCTATTGTATTTTATCGGTTTAACATTGTTGAAGACTATTGATAATTTATTCTCGCATTATCTTAGTCATAATATTTCTTCTTTGGGCTAGTTGAGCTCACCCTTTCTTTCACCGCTTTCTTCTCTTGAAATGAGAATATAGCCGGGACGAGTGGGAAGCAGTGATGGTCCTGAAGATAGCATTAGTAGTCCTCACTATTACGTGAAATAGTGTGATAATAATTGTAATGAGGACTCCTTTTTGAGTTTGTATAATATCTAGTAGACGATATTTGTATTTAAACTCACAGTTTATGTCGTATTGTACACGACAGTTATGTTAGTAAGTTGTATTTAAATTCTGTACCATGTAAGTGGCGACCCAAGATGGGTGATGTATACCTAATTTTGGGGGCGTCACAGTCTACTCGGCTGATCTAGATCCATATATATCTGGACATAAGTCTCCAAATCATCTCAGAAAGGGTGTGGTAAACTCTAACCTGGTGCTTTTTCAAATGCATTTTTATGACTACATGCATGCATGCATTATTTTAACATACACCTACAGTAGAGTTAAAAATGCATGACTATCCAATGCTTATAGTTTGGAAATTTTTTTCCACAGTCTCCTTTGTAAATAGGACTATCCATATGCACTTAGGCATGACTAAGTGGCCATTCAGTAGCACACCTGCCCACAGTCATAAACATCCTATATGCATTACACTATCAAAGCCATAATTCGTAGGGGTAGCCTAAATTACCAGGATTACTTTGCTTTTTTACCTTAGCTCATTTATCCTCAAATAGAATAAGAAATAGCAGAAAAAGGTGCCAATTTGACTGTTTCAAAAGTCAAATTTTTTTACATCATTATGTTTATCATGGTTAAATACTAACATTTAATATGTTGAATATTTTTTATCAAGTCATATGAGAATGCATATTCACTACTATTTTTTTAGAAGCATTTCATGTGATATTTCATTTTCTAACGGATAAAAACTAGAAAAGAAGACATGCATACATTACCAGGATAGTGTAGAACACTTGTACGATGATAGAATTTGCAGATAGACCCCCGAACTTAGCAGATCTGAAGAAGAGCTCTCATATTTCTTGTGTGGTGCAACTTAGAAATGAATTATGAAAGCAACCTACAGGTTAAATCCACCCACAGTTGGTCGCAGGTGCACATGTGACTACCGCAGGTGTACCTCCGGCTCCCCTTGGTGGGGTCCACCCCTCTGGCTAGGTCCAATTTGAGTTGCAAAGGAGGTCTTGCAACCTGAAAAAGCCAAATCAAGAATAAAATTGCTACGCGATTGAGCGGAATAGCCTGAAATCCTGGTTTTCAAAGACCAAACTGCAGGTCCACCTGTCACTCATTGGTATTTGCCCAAACCCAAGGTTTACTATACTAATGATCACAATAGTTGTGAATTATACTCGGCAATACCTCACGGAGGTCCAATACCATCAATTCAATCTCGTAGCTCCAAAAAAACTTCTCCCCATCAGGGATTTCATCTGTAGATGCACATGTCAACGAAGGTCAAACATCCTTGATGCATTTCCCAGCAGGGATCTCATCCATTGATGCACACATCGATGAAAGTCAAGCCACCTTCACATCGTTAGTCGTTGGCATTTAAACCCAATGAAGCGTCAGGAACCATTGGACGATCTTATCCGTTGATGCACATTTCCGCGAGGGTCAGGCAACCGTGGCAACACAAACTATTAACAGTAACTCCGACAGAGCAACGTAAAGACCTGACGATACAAATCGGGAAGGACCGTCCTCATCGGGAAGGATCGATGATGGAATATATTATACACATCCTCCTCAGACAAAACACATCCCCACAAAGTCTCTTGTACACGAGAGATACATCTTCAGTGTAAAGTCTATATTAAGGATTAAGGACTTTTGTGATAACCCCAACGTCAACATCCTAGAAGTTCTTGATAACTTTGGATCGCATGTCCAAGAAAGTTCATCAGGGTTATCAGTAATGACTGCAATACCCAACAGAAGTCACGGGAGCTGGCAATCATCCCATCCTATTGGAGAACTGTCCAACAAACCACATACATTTGCATCATGCTGCTGTACATTGCATCATGATTATCCTGTCACATTTTTAAGTGTATAGTATTCTTTATCCTATCCATGCAATTGCATTGCATGAATATGATAAAGAGGGAAATCTGTAGACACTCGAAATTTTGCATTCCTGTTACTAACATTGTAGGAGGGAAGAATCGTCTTTTCAGAGATAACCTTGGAGGAAAAGACAGTTCCAAATCCAAAAATCCCACTGGAGATTCCTTTTCCATCTCAGAGATAACCCCGAGATATTCAATCCTGGAAATAACACTGGGAATTTTAGTCTCAACCTCGGAGATAACCCCGAGGAGTGCAGTTGTAGTTCTGGAGATAACCCCGGAAAAGTTCCTTTTAACCCTTGTAATTAGCTTCAACATCGGAGATAACTCCGAGGCACTCAGTTTCAAACCCGGAGATAACCCTGGGAGGTCAGGCACACCTCAGAGACAACCATGAGGACATCCAATACTTGTAGCAGCCCAATCTCAGAGATAACCCTGAGCAACGACTATTTTATCAGCCCAAACCGGAGATAACCCTGGTGAGGGATAAAATAATCATTTTGCCACCTCGATTCCACACGCACGCCGTCTCAACACATTTCAACATAAATTCTACATAGCAGTGTCCTGCAAGAACCAAATAGCTGCAATCCCAAGTGACTCCTACACAAGACAACACACCAGATGGAATTTAAAGCTTGAAGACCAAGGGCATGGTCCCATCTTCTTGAATTCTTACAACCTTTAATCCCATGTCATTTGTGTAGCTCTCGACAACAACACTCCAAAACAGGTCTTATACACCTCAATCAGATGCCCGACTTGAAGTTCTAAAAGTTTGAACAAACATCATGTTGCACGCATGCACGTACTTCAAGACAGAGGGACCCGGGCAGCCGCAGTTGCATCTGTGGCTACTGTAGGTACACATGCGTCTCCCCCCTCTATAAATAGAGGGCTTGGGGTGGCCATTTTATAAGAGAAAATGGCGAGGAAGCCCTGTCTAATTTGCTTTGTACACACTATAAATTGAGTGCTTTCCTATTTTAAACACTTGTGAGCTCATATATTGCTTTATTTTTACCGGCGAGAGACGAGTGTTCATCATTTAAAGCTATAGAAGTCTTCTTTGGTAGTCCACTGTAAGCCTTCGTACACCTTTCAAAGCCTTTTCTCCACATTTTGCACACACCGTTCTTCACGTTGAGAATCGTGTTGCGTGTGTATGCCCGGACATTGATCCGTGGCTTTTATTTCCTTTTGTGTGTGTGTGTATATATATATATATATATATATATATATGGACTAACATTATCGAGTTATGCCTCGATTGAGCCTACACTTACGTCCGGAGCGTTTATTACTTTATATATATATATATAAGCAATAAACGCTCCGGATATAAAATCTAGGCTCATCGAACAGAGTCTGACAACAGTTTATATATAAGTATATATATATATATATATACATATATATATATATATATATAGAGCCTAGATTTTATATCCGGAGCGTTTAGTACTTTTATATATATATATAAATACTTATATATATATATCCATCAAACTATGTTTGATTGAGAATGGATATAATATCTGGTGCATTTATCGCTTATATATATATATTTACATTTTTGTTAGGCATGGAGTTTACTTCGTGGCTTTTTACTACTTTATTTACATTTCGTCCCGCCTAGAGTTTACTTCGTGGTGGTTGATCGTCTTTACTGCTTTATTTAACTTTCCGATCCTCCATGGAGGTGCTTCGTGGTGGTTGATCATGTCTCTATATATATATTTATCACTTTTATATATTTACATTTATATTCCCCCATGAAGTTCGCTTCGTGGTGGTTGACAGTCTGTATATATATATATTTACAGCTTTTATATATGTAATTGCTTACAACTTTCATATAAATTGCTACATTGCGTGAGCCTAGGAATCATGTGATCACAGATTCAGTCTTCTGAATCTAGATTCGGTTCCCGTGATGGACATTTTCTGCTGTAAACAGCTTGTACATTATTCACAGTGTCTGAATTTCGTTAGAAGGCTCTAATGCCCACAAGGAGTTCGGTACTGCTATATATCTTATTTTCTCGAAGATGCCTCACATCTCGAAAATTAAAGAAATCAAGCCGAACATTTAATAAAATGGAAGTATCAAAGGCCTAAATTACTATTGAGCATAAGTGTTTGAAAAACCTCTTTTACAAAATATCACAACAATATCTTGTTAAAACTGAATTTTTACACAAATTCAAACCCGTTGTATATAGGTGCGAATGATTCATAGCACTACTTCCAAATAATTGCATATTGACCCACACACACACAAACATTCATATAACAGTTTAATTGAAAAGTGGCGGTCACTGTGGTAACACGGATGTCGGGGGATTCCTAACACCTACCCTCTGCATAAGCAAGTCCCCGGACCCTAACGAATCTCGGTTTCACAGACCAATTTAGCAGTGTCACATCAGGCGGTCAATGTGCAAAACTTTTCTCGGTTGAGTTGGTTTAACCATTTAAAAATACCAACTGGCGACTCTTATAGTCTAATCGTCAACATATAAATGTCAAACCTTTTCACAACTTGTTTTTTCAAACAAATCTCACTTAACATGAGAACATCAAAAGACTAGAACAGAAAAAGGACAGTAAAAATCCTGACATCGATAATTACTATATTTTTATCACCGGATATTTTAATAGTTAACGGTAAAACTTTTACCGTTATTTTTATAAAAAGTTATTTCTGTCGTTTTCTAACTCCGACAACTATTCCGTTGTGGGATCCACCAATGATTGTGTCGTCGTACGGATATTCCTTGATAAAAAGAATATCCCCCGACCAAACGAATATTCCCCGATACAACGAATATTTTATATCAACTTACTTACTTTGCAAAATTTTCAAATATCACCATTAACTTTAACCTTTTATCAATTTAACCATTTATTAAATAAAATAATAATTATAAGAAAATTGGATAAATTCGTTTCATATAATTCGAGGTCTTTAAGATATATATATATATATATATATATATATATATATATATATATATATATATATATAAATATTGGATCAAATCGTTGAACCAATAAGTTTTAAAAAGTATGATTGTTTCTTATGTCTGTGCTAATTGTTTCGGCTAGACAAAAATTTTAAAAATATTAAAATGTATTTTAGTCAACATTGCATCACTTATATGATGTCAATGTGAAAAATGATGGAGTCATTAATGCAGTCTCACCTAGTGTTAGAATGTGATCTATGGATCGTCATCCTACTATGGCAGGATGTAGCATGACGAAGTTATAAAATGACGACATTCTCAACAGACTGTTAAAAATAGTGCGGTACTATGTGTGATAACCCAAAAAATTGGATTGTCCAAAATTTAAGTATAAGGAATTATTAATTAATAAAATAGATTTTTATTAATTATATTTTATGCTATACATTTATTAATCATCCTATAACCTAGGATGATTATAAAATGAGAGGAAGGAGGCTATGAGCTAGATTGAACGAGTAAGAATTTTTAAGATGAAAATAAAATATTTCCGAGAACAAAAATATTTTTGAGAAAAAGATGAAATAGGCACTATTCAGTCGATGAAACCTAAGGGTTAGGGTTTAAATAACTTAGGCCTTTTTGAGAGATCAGTATGTCAGGATAACATTCCGTTTGAAGATTTGACGGTAATATGTCGTGAAAAGTTATGTTAGTCGATAAAAGTTTTTTCTCAAAAAACGTGCAGAAATTGGACAAAATAAAAATGATGAAAAGTACTATTATGTACTTTTTATTCGTTTAACTATGTTTTGGGGAAATGTGACAAAAAAAACTATTCATCAAAACGTGTTTTTCAATTTTTCGAATATTCAAAGAATGCGCAAAAGTAGATCTGTATAGGAAAGACAAAATGTTAAAAAAATATTTGGATTCTGAGAATCGCAGTTTTTTGAACTGTCGGACGAATCCTGAAAGACTAGACAACGAAACTTTGTGAATAGTAAGGAGATGTAAATAGTTAGTCAGTTTGGCCAAATGACCAAAATGCCCCTAGCCTTGAAAAGCTTATATATAAACCAAGCTTAAACTCATTTGTTTGGTTAGAAAATTTCAACCAACATCTAAAGAGAGAGTTAGAGAAATTTTGATGGGGAAGAAAGGAAATGGAAGAGGAAAAGCTAGCCCGAGAGCAAGCTTTGTGTAGACACTCAAAATTTTTTGCACACATTCATCGACATTGCAGGAGGGCGATTCGTCTTCTCGAGATAACCACGAAGATGTTTCACGTCCATTCTGGATACTACCGGAAGTTTAGTTTCAACCCTGGACCACACACTAGGAACATTAGCCTTAACCCCGGAACACACACTGGGAACATCATTTCCAACCCCGAAACACACACCGGAAGGATCATTTCCAACCTCAGAGATAACCCCTAGTTTTGTCCTTGGCGATAACACCAAGGAATGTCGTTGCAGTTCCGGCGATAACTCCGAAAATGTTTGTTTCAAATGCATGCGATCAGCTTCAATCAGACCTCCCGTCGAGGCACTCATACCTCAGACTTGGAGCTAACACCGGGAATATAGGAACACTTGCAGATGACATTGTGGCATTCAAACAAGCAGTCCAATCTCAGAAGTAACCCTGAGCAACGTCTGCTTTCAACTCAAACCGACGATAACCTCGGTGAGGAGTCATACGTCATCTTGCTACCTCAACACTTGTGCATCATCTCAACACTTCAGACATACATATATACAAAAATGTCCTATAAGAACCAAGGAGTTCCAATCCCGAGTGACTATTACGTGTGGCAGTACACCGGATAGAATTTGAAGCTTGAAGACCATTGGCATGGTCCCTTCTTCCTGACTTCGTACAACCTCTAATCCATGTCATTGCGTAACTCTCGACACAATCAACCGAAAAAAGGTCATATATACCTCGTTCGGATGCTCGGATTGAAGTTCTGCAAGTTCGAGCGGACATTATAGTGCACGAGTGCATGTACTTCGAGACGACCGACGACCATGGAACTTGGGGCACCAGGCGGCACCCGTAGTGTAATCAGCTGCGGTTGCCAGTAGTACACTGCGGCTCCCCTCTATAAATAGAGGGCTTGGGATAGCCATTTTGAAAAAAAGAAAAGGCAAGGAAGCCTTGCCCAATTTGCTCTGTACACGCCCATATTGAGTGTTTGCTCTTTTTAAACATCTGTTAGCTCACATATAGCTATACATTTACCGGCGGGAGCTGAGTATTTATCCGTATAGAGTCATAGAAGTCTACATTGGCAGCCCACTGCAAGCCTTCTCACACTTTATAAAGCCTTTCTCTTCAGCTTTGCACACACTACTCTACACATTGAGAGTCGTGTGGTAGCGTTTACTTGCTTATATATATATATAATTGTTGTCAGACATATCTGATGAGCATGGATTTTATATCTGAAGCGTTTATTGCTTTTATATATATTTGTATATATATATAATTGTTCTAGACATATCTGCTGAGCCTGGATTTTACATCCGGAGCGTTTATTGCTTTTATATATATTTGTATATATATATAATTGTTGTTGGATATGTCTGATGAGCCTGGATTTTACATCTGGTGCGTTTACTGCTTATATATATAAATATATATACATTTCTGTCATGCCTAAAATTTACTTCGTGGCCTTTTACAACTTTATTTACATTTCGTCCCGCCTGGAGTTTACTTCGTGGCGGTTGATCGCTTTTACAGATTTATTTACATTTCGTCCCGCCTGGAGTTTACTTCATGGCGGTTGATCGCTTTTACAGTTTTATTTATATTTCGTCCCGCCTGGAGTTTACTTCGTGGCGGTTGATAACATTTATTTCTTTATTTACATTTCTGATCCCCCATGGAGTTGCTTCGTGGTGGTTGATCATGTCATATATATATATATATATATATATATATATATATATATATATATATATATATTTCTGACTTTTTATATATATACACTGCCATCGCTTTCCATATAAACTGCAGTATCATGTGAGCCTAGGAATCATGTGATCACAGATTTAGTTTACTTAATCTAGATTCGGTTCCCGTGATGGACATTTTTTCAGCTGTAAGCAGCTTGTACATTTTTAACAGTGTACGAATTTCCTTGGATGGCTGTCATGCCCATGAGGAGTTTGGCATTGCTGTATATTATTTTCTTGAAGATGCCTCGCATCTCAAAAATAAAAGAAAACAAGCCGAACATTTTAATAATAAAATGGAAGTATGAAAAGGTCTCAATTCCTATTGAGCACAGGGTTTGAAAAACCTATTTTTACAAAACTTCATTGCTATATCTTGCTTAAAACTAAATTTTTTCTATAAATTCAAACCCTTTGTATATAGGTGCGAATGAGGCCTCACACTACTTTCAAATAATTGCACATTGATCCACACACACACACACATATTCATATAACAGTTTATTTGAGAAGTGGTGATCACTATGGTAACACGGATGTCGGGGGGTGCCTAACACCTTCCCTCCACATAATCAAGCCCCCAAACCCAAATGATCCTCGGTTTCACAGACCCGTTATAGCAGTGTCACATCAATGGGTCAATGTGCAAACTTTATCGATTGCGTTCTTTATGCAACGATTAAAAACACCAATGGCGCGTAATCTTAAAGTCAAATCGTCGACATTACACATGTTTCGGACCTTTTTCACTTATTTTTTCAAACAAATCTCACATTAACATGAGAACACCAAAGAACAAGTAACGAAAAGGGATAACTAAAAATCCCAACATCGACAGGTGGCGACTCTGTTGGGGACTCCAGTAAGAGGGCTTAAGCCGCTATTACAAGCTTTTCAAAATTGTTATAAGCTTGTGTGTGAATGTTGCATTTACATTTATGATGAATGTGTACGAATGTATTTTACTTACTGCACTACTAAATATCTATCTGTGATATTAGTGCTTCGCACATGTCATCATTTTCCATAAACGGTGAGACACGTTGTATGTGAATGTATGTTGTGTGGTCCCTCCACCAGGAGGCTATCCTGTCGGTGTTTGATTACTGGACTCGTAGGAAGAATAATTCCAACGAGGCTCAGGAAAGGCACCACCCAGATTCGCTCCAGTTGAAAGACCGGATTAACTTCCCGTCAAGTAGATTGCGATGATCTGGGAACCTTGATGCCAAAAAGTCGCGAGAGTAACCCTAAGATAGGTAAACCTCTGATAAACCAAACGCAGAGGAAAGTCTCTTCATGCTTTCCATTTTCAATTACTTGTAAAAGCATTTACTTGTAATTTTATTCCATGATCGTCTATATGTAATGGAAAATATGAAGAATATCTGTGCATACATGACATGTTATCAATTAACGACCGTTTTTTCAGGACCGTATTCCTAAAATGGGCACATCATGATAACATTTACATTATCCCTAAGACTAAACTATATAAGTCTTTTGTAGGGAAACAATTGGGCATGTTACCCGCTCAAAATCCAAAAAGGCCACGAGCCTACAACCAATCATGTCTTCTTCTGACCAGTCTAATACGGTTTCCCGAGAAGAATTTGACGGATTGAGTAAATAAATTACAGATTTGGCTGTTCTGCTGAAAGAATTACATCAATCTGCTCAGGGTACGAAGATGCCTACACATACAGAATCCTCTTCACAAGGAGGAGCTCAAGGTTTGGAAAAAAACAATTCCAGAACCTCAGTTGGATACAACCATCAAAGACCCTGAAAACACCCATCTCAAAGGAGATCTAGACACCGGTGACATCAGGAAGAAGGTCCTCCAAATAGAGGAAACTATCTGTGTTCTCAAAGGGATTGGAACACATGGAAGTGTTTCATATGCTGACCTTTGCATATTTCTTGGGGTTCATTATCCATAGAAATTCAAAACCCCTCATTTTGAAAAATATGACGGATTAGGGGATCCTTATACACATTTGATAGTGTTCATTGGAGAACTTAGATCTTATGCGGAAAATGATAAGCTCAGAATGCAGCTGTTCCAAAAGACTCGGACTGGAGAAGCCCATTCATGGTATACTAGATTAGACAACTCAAAGATCCATAGTTGGGAAGAGCTAGCTCATGCCTTCCTTACTCAATACAGTTTTTCAATCTAAGATGGCTCCTGACCGGTACCAGATTACCAAGGTCAAGAAACAGTCTAATGAGTCATTCAGAGAGTATGCTTAAAGGTGGAGGTGCCTTGCTGCTCAAGTTATTCCTTCCATGACAGAACCAGAAATGGTCATGACTTTCATTGTTATATTGGAAGCTCCTTTTTCTGAAAGAGTTTTAGCCGGTATCGGCAAACCATTCTCTGAAATGATTAAACACGGAGAAATGGCTGAGATGGGATTGAAGTCTGGTAAGATTCAAGACCTAACTACTCTTAAAGTAGTTACTGAGCACATCCAATCAGGATCTTATGGAAACAACCCCCGGAGGGTCCATAAAAAGAAAGAGGAGGATGTTTCCTTGATACTACAAGGACAGAAAGGCAGCCAGAACATGCCTCTACAGAGGAGAAACCCCTCCCCTTTCCAAGCACAATCTTTAAACCCTCCATTGCCTAAAAGTGGAGAAGTAAAGTGTCCTCGAATGTTCACACCCTTAGGGGACTCGCTCGAGAATATTCTTGATCTTCTGACTACTCAGAAGAAAATCACACGTCTTCTTCTACCAGCCAACCCTAATGGGAGGGGTTTTAATGCTATTTCGAAGTGTGCTTATCATGCCAGAGCACCTGAACATGATACTCAAGATTGTTGGGCCTTGAAACACAAGATCCAAGATTTAATAGACAACGGTGAGATCGTGGTCACCAAACCAGATCAATCGCATGTGCAAGACAACCCTCTTCCTCAACACAAAGAAGAAGAGGTTAACATGATCAGTTGGAGCACTAGACAGAGTTCCAGTTTTAACAGCGAATCATCCCCGACCATCAAATATGGTGTTGACAAATGGGATTATGCAAAGTTCCAGTTACTATGGAACGATAGATGAAAGCTCTTCCCAAACAAATTGAGCAATTGGCAGAACTGTTGACCCACTAGCATCAAGTCACACGCTAATTAATCAGACAGGAGCATGCCTATCTCCTTCCATTTCTTATGAATGCTCCACCATAACCTTCAGAAAGTGAAGTTATAGAGGATAAGGTTGCAAAGAGAGCAAATGCTAAAGCCCGTTGGGATTTTGCCAATCAGAGGGAGTTTACCTATCTGGACCAATCTATGGAGGAAATATTTCAAATGTTGATCAATGAAGGAAGAATTACATCCCTTCTACCTCAAATCAATCCCCGTGCAAGACAGTTTAACGCTAATGGAGTGTATCAATATCATTCCTATTCTCTCAGTCACAGCATAAACGAATGCTGAGAACTCTGCCATCTCATTCAAAATCATATTGATAGCGGTGCCCTGCAAATGGCAGACGATGACACTATGTAACTTGAGAGTGGGAGTACATTTCCTACCAAATGGAAGGGATCAGTATCAGTTATATCCGATAAGGATTATGAAACTATCAAAGCATTTCCCATACAAGCAATTCAACTCAAAGGAGCTAACAATCCTTTGAATGTGGCCGCACCAGAGCCAATTTCTTTGCCTTTCAGACCACAATATCCTTTTGTTAGCTTACACAACATTCCATGGAATTATGGAGAAGCTGAAGGATCCACGTCTCATACTACTGCTACAGTATCGAAAGAAAATCCATTGTATCTTCCTCAGAGGGTGATAATGCCTACTCTCAAAGTAAAGGGGAAGATTCCCATGGAGAAGATTGAAAACTTCCTCCGCACTATGGGTCATAATGAAGCCAAGGTAGTTTTAAGCTTAAGAGAAGCTCCAAATCAGATATCAATACTGGACTTGGTTTTCTCTTCCGAGAATCATCGGAAGATCTTATTGAAGGTTTTGGAAGAAGCCTACTTACCAAAATCAGTGGATGTGGAAAAATTTTAACATATGGTTGATCACATTTTTAACAACAATGTGATATCCTTCACTGATGATGACATACCTCCCGAAGGGACCAATCATTTCAAGTCATTGGATATTACAGTTTTTTCTTCCGGGTATATGCTAGCTGGAGTTTTGATAGATGGAGGTTTGTCTCTGAATATCTGTCCATATGCCACCTTGGTGAAGATGAATGTCAATCTCAAACGGATCCAAAGCAGCCATTAGGTTATCAAAGCTTTGATGGATCCCGACAAAATTCTGTCGGAAAGAGTGAGCTACTAATTGAGATTGGTCCAAATACATTCAATGTATCCTTTCATGTCCTCAGAATAGACTTAGAATACAACTTGTTATTGGGGAGACCATGGATACACATGGCTGGAGCTGTTCCCTCCACACTACATCAACAGCTCAAATACATTATCAACAACAGTCTAATCACAGTCAACGATGAGCCGGAATATCCTGAACAAGGAGATTTGCCAATCATCAGTTTCAACTCAGAAGTTGAGCCGACCAGTTTTCATACCTTGGAATTGAGTAACACTCAATACCATCCTATTGGAGCACCACTTCCCGTACCCAATATTTCTGCCAAGGTTATGACAACCAATCAAGAAATGATGTCATTGGGTCATCAGCCTGGACAAGGGCTTAGTAAAAATTAGTAAGGTATTAAGCACCCTATTCAAGTGTTCAGTCAAATTAGGACAGCCGGACTAGGCTATCCTGCCAGCTCCGGTCATAGGAATCCTCATAAGCATAAGCAAGTTCATCAAGCTTCCGCCACACGGTGATTTCTTCCATCTGCACCGAATGAGCTGATACAGTCTCCAATTAAGGTGGCAGCCCATGTTATGGCTATGCTGTATCCAAAACCAGTACCATTCAAAGCAAAAGAGGTACTAATTCCTGATCCCGAAGTGGAAGAAAAGGAGCGGAAATGTAAACATGACATCGCCTTGATGATGTCAGGTATACGTGTCATTGTTCATGATGAACATACAAACAAACATACCCCAGATGATGATTGCCTATATGTCATGGTTATCATTCGGGAGAAGGAGGACAATGACAATCCCTCCATCACTACAGTCCATCAGGAGTTTGCCCTCGACAATTGGAGAAGCACTCCATGCATTGGTCGACGAGGGACTCTGAATTTAGATGTACCTGTACTTGCTGATGAGGTGCCTTCTCTCCACAAGGGCTGTAACTTTGATGCAAAGTTGGACTCAGAATTGATGGACATACAAGAGGACATTGAGACACCTCAGGAGATTAAGGAATGGGTCGCAGATAAGCCTAAGCCCAACCTTGACCAAACCACTTCTTTTAATCTTGGAACCTTAGAAAACCCGAAGCTAATCCAGATTGGTTCAGACCTTACCCCAAACCAACGGAATGATATGGTTGCACTATTAACCCAATTCTAGGAAGTGTTTACATGGTCTCATGAGGACATGGTGGGTTTTTCCACTGACATTGTTCTTCATTGCCTTCCCATTAAAGAAGGATTCAAGCTAGTTAGGCAGAAGCTCAGGCGATTGAAACTTGAGTGGAGTTTAAAAGTCAAAGAAGAAATTGTGAAACAATTTCAAGCTGGCATTATCATGGTGTCTACATATCCGGAGTGGATATCTAACATTGTTCCCATGCCTAAACCTGGAGGAAAGGTGCAAGTTTATGTGGATTACCGGGATCTGAACAAAGCTTTCCTTAAAGATAGCTTTCATGTGCCCTTTATCCACACTCTCATTGACAATACTGCTCAATACGGTATGTACTCCTTTGCAGATTACTTCGCAGGGTACCATCAGATTATGGTCGCTGAGGAAGATCGTGAGAAAACTGCTTTCATCATGCCTTGGGGAACCTTTTGCTACAGATGGTTGTCATTTGGCCTCATCAATGCCGGGGCAACCTACCAGCGAGCTATGATGGCTCTTTTCCACGATTTAATGCACAAAGAGATAGAGATCTACATGGATGACATCATTGTCAAATTTCGAAAGGAAGAAGACCACTTAGACCATCTCAAAAAGTTCTTCAATAGGTTGCGTAAGTACAACTTGAAGTTGAATCTTGCCAAGTGCGCCTTTGGCGTTAAATCAGGTAAGTTGCTAGGGTTCCTAGCCAGCCATAAAGGGATTGAGCTGGATCCCACCAAAATCCAGGCCATCAAGGAAATGCCCATTCCTCAGACAGAGAAGGAAATATGAGGATTTTTGGGAAGAATTAACTTCATTAGCAGGTCTATTTCCCAACTCATAGCAACCTGTGAGCATATCTTCAAGTTGTTAATGAAGAACTCCTCCATGAAATGGAACGATGAGTGTCAAAAAGCCTTCCTCACAATCAAAGAGCAGTTGGTTAACGCTCTTGTTTTGGTACCTCCCAGGGATGATGTTCCCCTGTTCATGTACCTATCCATTAATGACAATGCCATGGGCTACATGCTGGGAAAAAAAGACGATAGAGGCCAAGAGTGAGCTATCTACTACCTCAGCAAAAGATTCAGCAGCAGTGAACATAAGTACACGCTGATTGAGAAGACTTGTTGTGCTTTAGCATGGGCTTCCATGAGGTTACAACATTACCTCCATGGTCACACAACCCATCTCATATCCCGCGTGGATCCTCTCAAGTACGTGTTCAGTAAACCCATATTAAATTATCGACTGTCCAGATGGTAGTTGATCCTACAACAATTTGACATCGTCTACATGACGCAAAAGTCTGTCGAAGGTCAAGGAATTGTGGATCAACTGGCCGTCGCACCTGCAGGTGATTACAAACCTTTAGAGACATACTTCCCCGATGAAGGTGCAATGACAGTTCAGCAATACCATCAGTACGATGCATGCCACACATGGAGAATGTATTTTGATGGAGCTGTTAACATAGAAGGCTCGGGAGCTGGAGCAGTTCTAATATCCGATATGGGGGAGCAGTATCCCGTCCCCGTCAAATTGCAGTTTCTCAGCACCAACAACACAGCTGAGTATGAAGGCTGTATCATGGGGCTAAAACTTGCCCGTTCAATGGGCATCAGGCGGTTAACTGTCTTTGGTGATTCCGAATTGGTAATCAAACAATCCACATGAATCTATCAAACCAAAGAATTACATTTGTTGCCTTACCATCGGCAAGTTTTACAGATGGCTTTGGAGTTTGAAGAAATCTCCTTTCTACACATTCCTCGTAATAGGAATGATTTTATGGATGCACTAGCTACGTTGGCCTCCTTGATTCACATACCTGACAAGGAAAACATGCCAAACATCACATTAGCTCTGCAAAAGGCCCCAGCTTATGTGAACTATGTTGGAGAAGTATCGGATGAGCTACCTCCCATCCACCACCCTTGGTATCAACATATCAAGGAGTATCTACGAGATGGATCTACACCCGCTGAGGCGAGCCTAACGGAGAAGAGGCGGATCCATCGACTTGCTATGAAATTCTACCTGAGCGGAGATGCACTCTACAAAAGAGATGCAGGATTAGGTCTCCTCGAATGTCTTGACAAAGACCAAGCTCAGAGGCTCATGGATGAGATCCATGGTGGAGTATATGGCCCACACATGAGCAGCCCCTTACTTGTCAAGAAAATTTTCAGAACAGGGCATTATTGGCTTACGCTTAAAGCTGACTGTGATGATCACGTCAAGAGATGCTATCAATGCCAAATTCATGGGAATGCTATCCACGCCCCTCTAAGGGAACTCCACAATATGAGTTCTCCATGGCCCTTCTTAATGTGGGGAATGGATGTGATCGGGCCCATCGAGCCCAAAGCCAGTAATGGACATCGATTCATATTGACCATGATCGTCTACTTCACCAAATGGGTAGAAGCAGTCTCCTTCCCCAAGGTTACCAAAGAAGTAATCATTGCTTTCATCAAAAACAATGAGGTCTGTCGATATGGACAACCAGAGGTCATTGTGTCAGACAATGCTAAGAACCTCAACAACAGAATGATGGAGGAGTTATGCAGTAAATTCCACATCAAACATCTTAACTTCGTCATCTACTATCCAAATATGAATGGTGTTGTTGAAGTGGCTAATAAAAATATCAAGAAGATCATTCAGAAAATGCCCACTAATCACAAAGGATGGATTGACCTCTTGCCTCTGACTTTATTAGCCTACAAAACTTTCATGCGTACTTCCACTGGGGCAACCCCCTACTCATTAGCCTATGGGATGGAAGCAGTGCTCCCCATAGAGGTGGAAATGGAATCCCTCAGAGTATTGATGGATACTCAGTTGGATGAAGACCAATGGGTACAAGATAGGTATCACCAATTGTCTCTAATAGAGGAAAGGCGAACCGCGGCTATCTTCCATGGTCAGTTATATCAGCAAAGGATCGCACGATCCTATAATAGAAAAGTTCGGCTACTACAG
The DNA here is from genome assembly GCA_020205615.1 of Panax quinquefolius. Taxonomy (NCBI): domain Eukaryota; kingdom Viridiplantae; phylum Streptophyta; class Magnoliopsida; order Apiales; family Araliaceae; genus Panax; species Panax quinquefolius. The sequence goes on from CM035157.1 coordinate 68,133,197, forward strand.
TTCAAACAACATGACTTGGTTTTGAAGAAGATCATTGACAACCAAGATCAATTTAAGGGAAAATTCGCTCCTAACTGGGAAGGCCCGTTTGTTGTCAAGGAGGTATTGACAGGATGCACTCTCAGACTACAAGAAATTGATGGCGATGAATTTCCACAGCTTATCAACTCGGACTCCGTGAAAGGGTACTATGTCTGAAGTTACCATCAAGCAAACATCCTGGTATTGATCATCCAATCACCAGTCATTCCGATTTTGAACCCTTTCTTTTTTACAAACACTTCTGCCCCTCAGGGAAACATACACTTCAAACCAGCAGCCTGGTTTCACCTCATTTCAAACCTTTCATACAATTTCAGTTATCCTAAAGACGGGATTAAACCTTTCACACCTGCAGTTTATCCTAAGGACGGGATTAAACTTTTCTACACATGCAGTTTATCCTGAGGACGGGATTAAACTTTTCCACCCCTACAGTTTATTTGGAAGACGGGATTAAACTTTTCTACACTTGCAATTTATCCTGAAGACGGGATTAAACTTTTTCCACACCTGCAGTTTATCCCCATTATGGGATCAAACTTTCTTCTCCCCACAGTATAGTCTGCACATGGGATTCATACTTCTCTTTGGTTGCAATTCGTCTTCAGGGGCGAACTACGTCGACCTGATCTCCCTGATACCCGGGAGTACGTAGGCAACCATATTCTATATGGCCCGGTCATAATAAACAAAAAACAACAAAAATATTTCTGCCCTTCCTCTACAAAAATAAAAAACAACAAAAAATACTTCTACAACCATCTGCCTTTCACATTCAGCGTTGAACCTCTTACACCAGGTTCGAATTATGCAGACTTGATCTCCTCTTCAATAGGAGTACGCAGGAAACCATTTATGGTTCAGTCAAACCCCTACCAGAACAAAAATGCTTGACACACGGTACTGGGATCAACCTTCAATCACCACATTTCATTGTCTTCAGACCAATGGGATGGAATTACCCAACCTCTCCTCATAAATAGGAGATTCGGTGACCATCTAAGTTGCGGTTGTGCCTTGAAGAGCAATACCAATCCATAAGAGATGGAATTAACTAGGCCTCTCATAAATAGAAGTCATGATGACCATATGTGGTGGGGTCAATCTCAGAGAGGAAAAGCCACACTCCTCTTCACATTTCCATAAAAGATACCAGTCCCAAGACACCAAAGATGGTAGGGATACATATAGATCAATGACCCATTCTGAGAGATCCTGCAATGGCTCAATGTCCACATATCAAGGACAAGTTCAGAATGCATCAAGATACTATATACATTTGTGTTGTACATGACAAAATGGCTAAGCTAGTCTGTTCAGGAAAATACAAAGCTATCTACGGATCTGTGTGTATGCAGACTATCAGATCTAACATAGCATCCCTCTCTGAAGACGGAGGTAAAGCTGCAAGCTCCTGCCCAATGGTATCTACACGAGCTAGCAGATCAAAGGGTAACTGCATGGTGACATGGTGCTCATCAATGTATGCACTCATATCAGCAAGGATGTCAGTCGTATGGGATCTAACTAAAGTACTGTCTACAATGGCCACATCCCTAGCAGACAGAGCGTCATCCCTCTCCATAATCAATGCATCCCTAGCTGATCTAGCCTCATCCCTCTCTAATAGAGTTGCGTCTCTCCCATCAAGAGCTGTCAACATCGCGGCCCTAGCCTAATCTCTATCATAGGTCATCAGATGTAAGCTCTGCTCCAAATGCTGTGCTGAATACTGAGTAACATTAGCACTCGCGGTGGGAGAATCCATCACATATGCTGGCAGCCCAGCAGTCAAGTCCCCATTGATGGGAATGTTAGCCTCCTCCATAGGCTCCTCATCGTCAAAATCAATATCCTGCACTATGGATACTACCATAGTCAATGCAGTCTCTGTCTCCATCCATGATCAATACTCTGCAGAATAACCCGGATGACTAACAGAAAAATCAGCTAGCTCTCGGTGATCCCAACAGGCATACAACATGGATCTGTCCGCTGATAAGTGGTGAGAAGCGAAGTGCTGAATCACCGCCCCCTCATATGGGTAGAAATCCTGAAACTGGTCAAACTGACACATCACGGCTAGTGGGTGGTAGGTGATCATCCCTCTCAAACCAGCTAGAGGTAGATAATCCATGCCCGGAGCATGAGTAATGAAGTTGTAGGGTGAGCTAAGCCCTGTACACGATAATATATCAAATTGATCTCCAATCCCTGCCAGGAAAGCTGACCAAGATGCAACATCTGTACACTCTATAGGCTGAAAGGAGTACGACATGGCTATATCATGGGTGAAACAATATCCATGTCGTCTGAATGTGTCAATCGGTCCCAACTGTGACATAAACCACACGTCATAAATTTAACCGAGAAATTGCTATGAACACTCTCACGGATAAGTGCAAAGAATATGTGGTCGACCTCAGAGTCTCTACCATAATCATCGGTAGGATGGTATGACCCTCTTGGAGAGCTCTCACTGCCATAATGACGCCGATATCCAACTCATCCATGTACAGTGGCATGTAGACGTAAGACAATATGCATATCAGTAGTACATCCACTCTGGCTGAACACCACTGATCCTCCAGTGTGGTGAAATCCCCAGAATGTCGTGCATAACTATCCGCAGAGCCAAATCTGTCAAACAAAAAATGCTGGGATATCATGTGGTCGGATGTAATCTCATCCTGTACCACTCAACGCCTCAATCCAGTGAGGGTCATGAACTATTTACTCATATCTCTGATCGCCATGTGCACGTAAGGTCTGTCCAATGGCAGCATCGTCAACCGTGCATACTCCTCCAGAGTAAGAGTCAACTCCTGGGTTCCGAATCTAAAAACCTGCCTCTCCGGTACCCAATGCTCTAGCATACCCTCCACAAATCCTATGGGAACCTGAAACATCAACAGGGTGATAGTATGCTGTAATAAATCATCTACGGTCACCCTGTCTGGTGGTGACATACTATCATACCATGAGGGCATACCAGATGCCACCAAAAATGGTGGGGTATGATCAATATGGCTAACTGTCGAAGAAAACATCTGTACAAGACGTGTCATAAGACCATCCAGGGGTCAATGCTGAATATCTCATGTCGGCAATGCTGAATATCTCATGTCGGCAAGAATGACAGTCATCTGGGATCTAACTGAAGTACTATCTGTGATGGCCACATCCCTACCAGATAAGGCGGTATCCCACTCCACTATCAATGCATCCCTGGCTGATCTAGCCTCATCCCTCTTTATTATAGCGGTATCTCTCTCATCAAGAGCTGTTAACATCGTGACCCTAGCCTGATCTCTATTATAGGTCATCAGATGTAAGCTCTGCTCCAAATGTTGTACCTAATACTGAGTAACAGTGGCACTCGGGGTGGGAGAATCCATCATAAATGTTGGCAGCCCAGCAATCAAATCGTCGATGGGAATAATAGCCTCCTCTATAGGCTCCTCATCGCCGTAATCAATCCTCCTGATTGTGGATACCTTTGCGGTACTGATCGATCTCTGTCCATCCATGCGTAATACCGCAGAACAACTGGATGATCGACAAAAAACTCACCGAGCTCTCGTTGATCCCAATAGGCATACAACCTGGATCTGTCCTCCGCTGATATACGATGTGACGCTGAAGCCTGACTCATCGCTTCATCATACATACGGATGAAAATCTCGGCGGTCAAACTGACACATCACGGCCAGTGGGTAGTAAGTGAGCATGCCCCTCAATCCAGCCAGAAGGAGATAATCTATGCCCGGAGCATGAGTAATGAAGCTGTAGGGTGAGCTGAGCCCTGAACACAACAATATATCAAATGGATCTTTAAGCCTCTAAGCCCTGCCAGGAAAGCGGACCAAGATACAACATCCGTACACTCCGCAGGCTGGAAGGAATACATCATGGCTATGTCATAGGTGAAACAAAATCCATGATGTCTAAATGTGCCAATTGGTCTCAACTGTGACATAAACCACACATACAACATGACCGAGCTACCTGTGAATACTCCTGACGAATAAGTACAGCAGTATGTAGCTGACCTCAAGGTCTCTGCGATAATCATCGGTACAATGGTACGACCCTCCCTGAGAGCTCTCACTGCCATAATGACGCCGATATCCATCTCATCCATGTACCGCGGCATGTAGACGTATGACAATGCGCATAGAAGCCGTACATCTACTCTGGCTGAACGCCAATGATCCTCCGGTGTGGTGAAATCCCCGAAATCCCTAAGCCTGTCAAACAGGAAACACTAGGATATAACATTGCCATATGTAATCTCATCCTGCACCACTCTGCGCCTCAATCCTGTGAGAGTCATGAGCTATCTACTCATGTCTCCAATGGCCATATGCACGCAAGGTCTGTCCAGAGGTAGCATCGTCAATCATGCATACTCCTCCAAAGTAGGAGTTAACTCACGGGTCCCAAATAGGAATACCTGTCTATCCGGTACTCAGTGCTCTAGCATGCCCTCTACAAATCCCGGAGGAACCTGAAACATCAGTAAGGTCATAGTATGTTGCAGCAAATCATCTACGATCACCATGTCTGATGGTGATATACTATCATACCATGATCGCATACCAGCTACCACCACAAATGGTTGGGTATGATCAATACGGCTAACTGTCGAAGAAGACATATGTACGGGCCGTGTCATAAGACCATCCAGGGGTCAATGCTGAATATCTCTAGACATACATACATATGCATAACATAATAACATGCATGATACAATAGATGGCAATATAATATAGGGAATGGAAAAATGTACATACATTCCTAAGTATATCATCATCTAATACATCTCTATACAACTAAAATATAGGAAAATGGGGCGAAGCTACCCAACATCTAAATAGAGGCCTACCAAAAGATATAGCGAGAATGGGGCGAATCTACCCAGCTTCTAATAGAGGCCTATTAAAAGAGATAATGAGAAATATACATCAGAAGAAGTCAATGGTATCGATGTCTACATCGTCAATCCTTTTTACCTGATGTAACTCCTCCTGAATCACTGGATCTCTATCTACAGGGATGTCAGGCCTATACAAGGGAGGATCTGCACCGGAAAAACCATATGGGTCACCTGAGGGGCTAGCGCCAGAGCTGGAAGGATCAAAAGTATCAGCCTCTGAAGGATCTCTACCCAAGTGTCGGATAAAGAAATGTGTTCGGTCCAACTACCGGGTCAAACTGTCAATGTGTGTCACATGAGTCAGATCTCTGACATAGGCTAGCCAATTCTTCATCATCACGGATCCTAGAACCATATCCCCCATAACAGGCTGATCACCCCCCGTGCCTGTAAGTTATGACAGTTTGCAAATGAAGTTCTACTTAACCTTTTCAAAAATAGAAAACAATGTTCATAGTCTGTCGATTGATCTCCAGTTATAGTCAGTACGTAGTTTCAAAATTTTGATATAGAATTGATATGTTATTATTATTGGTTCAGCTTACTTCACAACTGTTGATTCGTTGTAGAAGTGTCATTCAATGAAAACATTTACTTCTTCCAGCTAATATTTATTATTGTTATTACTTATTGGGCACTTAAATGCTCATCCTTGCTTAATTTAAATGTTTTCAGCTAAGTGTGAACAACCAGAAGGCTCATGCAGAAATAAAGGAAAAGGAAAGCTAACAGAATAATATTTGTGGTATTCTATGTAATATTATGACTTTATTAACATAATGATATCTATTAAGTATCATGTAATGAATGTTTAAAGGTCGCGTTCCTGGAAGTAGACTCTGATGAATATGTAAATTAAGTTTGATATTTATATTATTGTTATTATTATTAGTATTTTTCCGCTCATAGAAATGGTGTCGTGAAGCACCGAGTTCGGGTTTCAAGTACTTAAATTTGGAGGCGTCACATTATGCATGTTCGTTAACTCAATTCTTTTGTTGAGCAAGATTATAGCCTTAGCTTATTGTTGTTCAAGAAAGGTTGTTATAATATTCAATGCCTATGCTTTCTAGTTAATTTTTAAAACATGATTTTGATGTATAATGTTGATTTCGCTTATGACTCACGATTATTCCATAGCATAGTGTTTTTACACTTTTGATTCAACTAATCCTTAGTTGATGTTCGTTGAAGTCTAAATTACCCTTGAAGCTTATCCAAACCAAACTTACTTTGGTGCGGAACTATATTCTAAAATTGAGAAGAACAACCCTATTATAGGGGATTATTACGCAAAGCGTTTAGATGTTTGTGCACAATACATGGTACGAAAGGCTGATCACCTTAAATATGGGGAGTCCGTATAGGCTTATGACTATTTAGGTTTAAGTTGAAAGAGTACTTATAACCATGGACATAGTTCATGCTCTTGTGACCCTCATATATATTTCAAATTCTGTTTTCAGTTCTTGATTATCATTGATAGAGAATATTATTCAGTTCTATTGAGACTATTCATTGGTAGTTATTGTGTTGTTATTATTCATTGTCATTTCAAGTGAACATTTGTTTTGTTCACTCTTGCTTATATAACCATTGCAGCTAAAGTTGAGAAGGTTGATGAACCTACTACTATCAAAGGGAAAGGAAAAATGAACAAGTGTTGAAGACTTGTACATTTATTGACTTTTATGATGTCAGACTTTATTTTAACCACTATGATGTAATTATTTACTTTTTCGTATTTGATGAATGTTTAAGGTAGATGACCTGGGATTTTATTGTATTTAATGATGTAACTCTTTAATGGGAAGTTTTATTGTTTAAATTTTATTATTTTTGGGTATTTAAAAATGTATGATTAGAAAGTGAACACCAAATCGTGTGGGAATGAAGTACCCAGATTTGGGGGTGTCACATGTTGGTATCAAAGCCATAGGTTATGAACCTTAAGTGGGAGAAAAACCTTAGGAAGTAACCTTATAGGAGATTGAAAAGATAGTGGTGATAAAATCTTATTGAGTTTTAAGAAAGAAATAACAAAATACTTCATGTGCTTATGTGGTTGCAACCTATGTGTTTGTGAGTGTCGAATAATGACGAATAATAATTAAACATTTAAAAAATTTTGTTGTCAGGATGGCTAATGTGGGAGAATCAAGTCAAGCTAAAAAGGAGGGATCTCAGATGCTTACAGAGGAGGAGCCTCGAGATACTCAGGTAGTATGGGAACAACTGGTGCCAAGGGAGTCATTTTTGTTGGTCACAGTGGTTGAGCAGGAGGAGGGTGAAAGTAGTATGCACACAAGCCAATCATGATTGATGATAAAGCATATACTTTGTAACAATCTTATTCATTTATTAATAAAAAGTATTAATTTATTAAAGGCTTTTAATTATCTACATGATGCTGTTTTATAATATGTGATAAACCCATAGTTTTAAGCAATGCTTTTAGAATAATGATGATGATCATTCTAATGAGATCTAAATTCTTAGAAAGCTTAAAACTAAAATAGTTCCCAATCATTGGATTACTAAATTAGGGATTAGTGAATCTGGATAGATTGGTACATACGTTGCTTGCTCATTGGATGAGGATGATTGATCTCATGATCATTTATGTGGAGACACTAAAGCAAGTATGTAGGTGCTTATTAGAGAATAAGTTCACCGAGCGTTGGCTCGCTAAGGAATACCTAATGGAGTTTTATTTCACTGTCAATAGGAATTCTCGTAGTGATAGTAATACAAGTAATCCTTGGACTTGAGATCATCATAGTATCTTGTGTATGATGAGTTATACTTTGACTTATTCCTTAAGACCCTTAGGGTATATCAAAGGGTATGCTTGGGTATAATAAGTTATACATGGAGATAATGTATGATCAATAAAGAATCTACCACTTCTAATAAAGAAGAGAAATGTCCTATGTGATTCGATAAATGACAACCAAAGAGTCCTCGGTGGCGGCGAGAATGAAATTAGAAAGGAGTTTCTAATTTGCATTATTTGAGTTGTGCATTTAAGAGTCGAAATACATATAATTAAATAAAATAGGACTTCTAAAGAATTCCATGTCTTATATTTAATTGGGACATTGTATGGTGGAAGGATTGAATTATACGGTAACTATTTACTCAAAGGTTCTTTTATGATTAATGTTGAAATCTATATTATTTGGAAAGTCGCCGATCGATGTTAGGGAGGCTTATATCCTTATTGTAGAATAAATATTATTTAAATAAATTAATTGTTTAATTTATTTATTTAAATAAGATTAGAATTGTTCTAATTGATTTATTCACAACTTAGGTTTAATATGGAGAACCTAAAGGGTCACACCATAAAAGGAAGAATAATTATTTAAGAAGTTAATGGCATAATCGTAATAATATGTTATGTATATTTAATTTAATCTATGGTGATAGAATAAATTAAATAGCTTAATATTTATTATTTAATATTTTAGAAATATTAAATATAAATTAATAAGAGGAGTCTTATTAATATTATTACAATTATTATTATTTTAATTTCTAAAAGAGTTTAGGAATTAATTTAATATAAGTACTCTCATTTATTCCTAATTGGATTAGGAAGGAAAATTAGTTAAAAAGTTTAATTAATTATCCCTAATAAGATTAGGGAGTTTAATTAATTAAAAGAATTTAATTAATTAATTAAAACCCAATTCCTTAATTGTTAAGGTGGGTTGCCCACATCTATAAATAAGAGGAGTCTTATTATGGGTGGTATGGGTTGTTGACTTTAATAAAGTACGTAATAATTCCAAGTTGTTGGGAGTATGCCTTTTCTATAGAGATAGAAAACTAGGGTTAGCCATAACACCCATCTTCTTGAATTTTATTTTTCCTTGGTGGATCACCTCTAGAGGCCAAACATTTGGGTGGCTAACGTTGATCAAAGGAAGGAACCAAACCCGGTGGATTCAAGTTGAAGCGAAAAGGATTGGAGGTGAACTTGTACGAGGAAGCTTCGATCTTCAAGGGTATGATTTTATTCTTTATCTTTTCGTTTAATTAATAATTATGCATAAAGGGTGATCCGGGTATATGGTTTGTAAATTTTTAAACTCTGATTTTACACGCTTCCGCTTAATTTTTGCAATTTGATTGCGTTGATGAATATTACAAACCTAACAGTGGCATCAGAGCCAAACCTTTATGCAAATTATTAATTGTTCAAATTTGATATGTATATTGATATGTGTTTAGAACAATTTAATTGGGCATAATTTTAATGTATAAAAAAAAAAAAAAAAAAAAGGTCAGTTCGGTTTTAAGGCCACCAGCCACGCAGCGGAAATTAAAAAAAATGTGTGCTGCCGTTTTTTTTAATTTTAGGGATACATGAGTCATTTTTTTAAAAGAAATCAGCAGCCCATTAAAAAAAACGGAACATATATAATCAAGGCATTTAAATCAAGGATTTTAAGGAAATGCACGGTTTATATATATCATATATATATAATAGTTATATATATATATAATAGTTATATATATATATTAATTATTTTATAATTAAAATAAAAGTTTATTTTAATTTTAAAATAAAAGATTTATTTTAATATTAAAATATAAAGTTTATTTTAATTTTAAAATTAGAATTTCATGCTAACTAATTAGAGTTGGAATTGGATTCCATGCTAACTAATTGGAGTTGAAATTGGATTTTATTTTTCCTAAAATAAAGGAGTTTATTTGTAAATAGGGAAGTAAATCCATCTTTCCTTAAATAAAGGAGTTTGTTTAGATATGAAATAAGATTTCATGTTATTCAAAATAAAAGAGTTTATTTGTGAATAGGAAAGAGAATCCTAATTTCCTAAAATAAAGGAGTTTATTTAGATATGAAATAAGATTTCATATTATTCAAAATAAAGGAGTTTATTTGTGAATAGGAAAGAATATCCGTGTTTCCTTTAATAAATTTTTTTTTAACATGGAATTGGATTCCATAATTATTTAAAATAAAAGAGTTTATTTTAATCAAATTTTTTTTTACATGGAATTGGATTCCATAATTAATTAAAATAAAAGAGTTTATTTTAATTAAAATTTTTTTATTTGGAATTGGATTCCATAATTAATTAAAATAAAGGAGTTTATTTTGATTAAAGATTTTGATTAAAATAAAATAGTTTATTTTATTCAAAATAGGATAAATTAAAATAAAATAGTTTTATTTTGATTTAAATTTGGATTTAAATAAAGGAGTTTATTTTTATTCAAAAATAGATTTTATACTAACTAAATTTGCCCATTAAATGATATCAATATATATATTAAATGTTTATTATTCATAAGATGAATGTTATTTATTGATGCATATGGTGATGTATGATAATAAATGGGATTGATTATGGACTATTGACCAATGCGATTGGATTTTATTTTAGTTGGATGCATGAATGTATGGGTTTTATTAAATGGGGTTCTGCAGACCTGCCTTCTCTAATTTTTTCTTAATGTAAATTCTATCTCCTCCTATGTACTTCCCTCGATCACGATCAAGGTTTCTATTTATTTTAAAATAGTTATGTAATAGGAATAGTTAGAATTAAATTTTGAAAAATTGGAGATCAAGGAGCAAGGAGCGCTTGAAGACCCGTTTGTAATGGAGCCCGGGTTTAAATGTAATAGTTATATTTAAATATTATTTCTTGCACCCCTAGGGTTTGACCTTTTGGTTCACTTGGTGGCTCTAGTGAACCAAACTAGAATAAAAGTCCATAATCAATCCGGGTAGAATATAGTATTCTATATGTGCATGCTTATACTATATATATATATTATATATTATGCAAACATGCTTCGCATGTTAATTAATATGACGCGTATTTTATATATATATGTGCATGCGCGCTAAATAAGATGAGACAAATTAATAACAAACCCCTCAAATTTTATATTAAGTCCTAAGCGTTCAAAGATATTTGGAATATCGAACGTCGCCTTCTAGCATGATAAAATTAATAGAGTATTAAATATTTAATATGAGTTTGTTGTGTCACCACAAGGCAAGTATTAAGTATTTAAGATGTTAATTTATCACATTTGATGCTTATAAAGAAAATTGAACAATATTATTTTGTTGTGTCACCACAAGGATGATATTTTTCTTTTTTGAATATATGGAGTGCTAGTTGGACTTAACTTGGATAATTTTGATTCGGATGTGCCACCACTTGATCAAAATAATCTAAGAGGCAAAATCTGAGGAGTTGCATAGTTGATGTAATTGACAAAAGTTGTCTACCTATTTATTTATATATAGTTTGTTGTGTCACCACAAGGCTATATACATTTGAAATGGGATCCTTATTCTCACTAGCAAATCTTTAATTAGATTTTGCCGAACTATATAAGTGAGGGTAATATAGTTTGAAGAAAATAGTGGGAGATACCAATTTAAAACAAGACCTAAATTATTTTGGTAATTAATAATAGAATGTATGTTAAAATGTTGTTAATTACAAATTCATTTACGTAATTTTACAATGTCTAAAATTACTATCATTGCGAAGCATATTAGATGCTAAATTAACTGAATCAATTAAAGCGGATTGGTTAAGGAATTTGAGAATAGTTCTCATATTTGAAAAGCTATCTTATGTCCTTAATACGCCTATCCTCGCAATGGTTGCGCATAATGCCTCGAGGAAGAGATTGCTACTTTTAGAAAGTGGCAAGATGATGCACTGATTGGCTCAACGCATCATGCTCGCATCCATGAGTAACGAGCTTCAGCGTCAGGATGAAACTATGGATGCTCCTACTATATTCCTGCACATCAAGTAGTTGATGGTGAGGAAAGTAGGACTGATAGATATCAGATATCTAATGAGCTCTTCCGATTTAGAATGGCCAATGGCACTATAAGATGCATAAAAAGTTCTTAACATAATCAATTTGATTGATCAATTAGGACAACTGGTTTTGTCATGGATGGAGAGTTGAGCCAAGATTTGATCTTGCACTCACTCACGGACTCTTTTCACAATTGTTGTGAATTTTTCATATAAACAAGCTAGATATCACCTGTTGATTTGCTTAACATGTTGAAAAATGTTGAGAGTCACTTTCAACCAAGAAAGACCATGTCTTCTTTGGTAGGGGCCAAAGGATCTTCCGAAAAGAAGAACGATTCTAAGAAGGTAAATAGAAAGGCAAAAACAAAGGATAATAAGAACAAAACCGATATGGATAGCAAAGGAGTTTGCTTCCACCGCAATAAGCTTTGGACTTTGGAAAGAAAGCTGAGAAGCATCTTGCAGAGGCTAACCAAAGAAGCTTAGTGAAGTTTGGCCACAATACGCTTTTTGTTCATGATTGAAATAAATTTTTCTTTAAGTCAAGGTTCTACTTGGGTATTGGATACCGACTTTGGTTATCATAAATATAGATTTATGAAGGACCAAGCGTAAGTAGAAAGTTAAACAAAGATAAGTAATCCTATGTGTGGAAAATGAAGCAAAGGTTCTTTGCATTAGCTATAGAAACTTATAGTTTAAGATCTTTTCTGGGCAAATCTATTAAGTCGATAAGTTGTTATTGTATTCCAGTTCTTGTTAAAATATTATTTTCATTTTATTGTTGGACAATGAAATCTTTGGTATTATAATTAAGAACAATTGTTGTTCTATTTATAATAATAATGTTTTGTATAGAACTGGAATATTACTTAATGGATTTTGTATACTTGACTTACGTGAAAAATATATTTTGCAAATTGAACAAACTAGTATAAGAAAAGGAGATGATCATTCAAAGAGTTGAATGTGTGTATTTGCTGAAATACAAGTGTGAATTATTTGAAAGGTTCAAAGAATTCAAAAGTGAAACAAATTGGCAAAGTATTAGGATTCTTTGATCGGATCAAGGAAGGAATACTTGTGCAATAAGTTTCTAGATCATCTCAAATGGTTTTTCTCATAATGGACACCTCATGATACGTAATAATTGATTGATGTATCTGAAAGGAAAAATCATACCTTGTTGGATATGGTGCGGTCCATAATGATTTTACCGACATTCCAGTATCTTTCTAGGATAAGCTTGGGACAAGATTTTATAAGTGTCGATTTGTGGGACATCCTAAAGTAAGTTTAGGGTATATGTTCTATAATCCTACTTAGCAAAAGGTGTTTGTTGCGAAACACGCTACCTTCTAAGATAAAGGTGTTTATCATTGAAGGGGCTAGTGGGAGGATAATAGATCTTGAAGAGTTCAAGAACCATAAAATACTATAAGTCAAATAAGAGGAACCTGTAGATAGACCTATTATACCACAACTAAATCGTAAATCTGGAATTGTACTGAAGATACCTAGGAGGTATGGATTCATCATAGATGATGATGATGAGGTACACATCATAGAAGATGATGATCCAGTTACATACGATGAGGTAAGTGTTGTAGACACTCTGAGAAATGGATTGAAGCAAGTTTCTCAAATATGGAACATTTGTTTTGATGAGGCAATCAAAAGAGTTTGATTTTATCAAAAATAAGAAAGAACCTAGTGTGTACAAAAGGGTCAGTGGGAGCATCGTGACATTCCTAGTACTATATGTTGATATACTATGGATAAGGAATGACATACCAATGCTACAATCAGTAAAGATAAAGTTGTCTAAACATTCCTCCACGAATGATTTGGAAGAGTATCTTAATTGGAGATAAAATCTATATAGATAGATTCAACAGGATGCTCGACTTAACCCAAGGAACGTATATTCATTTGATGCTAAAGTCGTTTAGCATGGCAAACTCCAAGAGATGTCTCATGCAGATGAGCTATGGAGTGTATCTCTCTTAATAGTCCCCACAGACTCCTGAAAAGAGAGATCGCATGAGTGACTATCATGTATGCAATGAAATATACGAGACCTGATGTGGATCAGTCATATTCTGGAGAAGTTCACTATGAGTCAGTGAAAAACATCTTAAAGTGCTTAACCGACACTAAGGATGTGATCATATTCATGGTGGGTCTTAATTAAAACTAGAGGGCTTAACAGACTCAAGTTTTTCAGACAGACCATGATGACAGAAAATCTACTTTAAGGTAAAACGTTATCTTGAATAGTGGTGCAGTGAATTGTAAAGGTTTCAAATAGCAAAGAGTTGCTGGTTTAGTGATAAAGACAAAGTATATAGCTATAAATGAAGCTGCAAGTTGATTGTTTGGATTAAAAGTTCATTACAGAACTAGGAATAGTTCCTAAGTCTCATCTTGGATCTAAACATGTGTTGTGGCACTTTCATTTGATTATTAGAATCATTGAAAGATGGAAAATCACTATAGAGATAGTGGACTCTCATGATCAACATTACATATCCATTAACTAAAGCTTATCCAACAGCAGGATAATCGTCACTTAGAGAAGAAGAGTATGAGTTACCATGGCGATTGGCTTTAGTGCAAGTGGGAGATTGAAAGTAGTATGCACACAAGCCAATCATGATTGATGATAAAGCATATACTTTGTAACAATCTTATTCATTTATTAATAAAAAGTATTAATTTATTAAAGGCTTTTAATTATCTACATGATCTTTGTTTTATAATATGTGATAAACCCATAGTTTTAAGCAATGCTTTTAGAATAATGATGATGATCATTCTAATGAGATCTAAATTCTTAGAAAGCTTAAAACTAAAATAGTTCCCAATCATTGGATTACTAAATTGGGGATTAGTGAATCCGGATAGATTGGTACATACGTTCTTTGCTCATTGGATGAGGATGATTGATCTCATGATCATTTGTGTGGAGACACTAAAGCAAGTATGTAGGTGCTTATTAGAGAATAAGTTCACGAACGTGGCTCGCTAAGGAATACCTAATGGAGTTTTATTTGCTGTCAATAGGAATTCTCAGTAGTGATAGTAGTACAAGTAATCCTTGGACTTGAGATCATCATAGTATCTTGTGTATGATGAGTTATACTTTGACTTATTCCTTAAGACCCTTAGGGTATATCAAAGGGTATGCTTGGGTATAATAAGTTGTACATGGAGATAATGTATGATCAATAAAGAATCTACCACTTCTAATAAAAGAAGAGAAATGTCCTATGTGATTCGATAAATGACAACCCAAAGAGTCCTTGGTTAGCGTAATGAAATTAGAAAGGAGTTTCTAATTTGCATTATTTGGAGTTGTGCATTTAAGAGTCGAAATACATATAATTAAATAAAATAAGACTTGACAGTAATTCCATATCTTATATTTAATTGGGACATTGTATGGTGGAAGGATTGAATTGTACGGTAACTATTTACTCAAAGGTTCTTTTATGATTAATGTTGAAATCTATATTATTTGGAAAGTCGTTGATCGCTAGGGAGGCTTATCCCTATTGTAGAATAAATATTATTTAAATTAATTAATTGTTTAATTTATTTATTTAAATAAGATTAGAATTGTTCTAATTGATTTATTCACAACCTAGGTTTAATATGGAGAACCTAAAGGGTCACACCATAAAAGGAAGAATAATTATTTAAGAAGTTAATGGCATAATCGTAATAATAATATGTTATGTATATTTAATTTAATCTATGGTGATAGAATAAATTAAATAGCTTAATATTTATTATTTAATATTTTAAAATATTAAATATAAATTAATAAGAGGAGTCTTATTAATATTATTACAATTATTATTATTTTAATTTCTAAAAGAGTTTAGGAATTAATTTAATATAAGTACTCTCATTTATTCCTAATTGGATTAGGAAGGAAAATTAGTTAAAAGAGTTTAATTAATTATCCCTAATAAGATTAGGGAGTTTAATTAATTAAAAGAATTTAATTAATTAATTAAAACCCAATTCCTTAATTGTTAAGGTGGGTTGCCCACATCTATAAATAAGAGGAGTCTTATTATGGGTGGTATGGGTTGTTGACTTTAATAAAGTACGTAATAATTCCAAGTTGTTGGGAGTATGCCTTTTCTATAGAGATAGAAAACTAGGGTTAGCCATAACACCCATCTTCTTGAATTTTATTCTTCCTTGGTGGATCACCTCTAGAGGCCAAACATTTGGGTGGCTAACGTTGATCAAAGGAAGGAACCAAACCCGGTGGATTCAAGTTGAACACGAAAAGGATTGGAGGTGAACTTGTACCTGAGGAAGCTCGATCTTCAAGGGTATGATTTTATTCTTTATCTTTTCGTTTAATTAATAATTATGCATAAAGGGTGATCCGGGTATATGGTTTGTAAATTTTTAAACTCTGATTTTACACGCTTCCACTTAATTTTTGCAATTTGATTGCGTTGATGAATATTACAAACCTAACAGAGGGTATATGTGACACCCCAAAAATAGGTTCATACAACCCATTCTGCGTCGCCAAATACATGATACATAATTCAAATACAAACTTAATTTAACGTAAGCTGAGCATTTTAACACGAATAATGTCTCGTAGACAATATCCAAACTCAAATGAAGTCCTCATTACATTTATTATCACACTATTTCATAGAATAGTGAGGACTACTATAGCCACCATCTTGGACCATCACTCCCTTCCCCGACTAGTCCCAGCTATATTCTCATTTCCTGAAGAGAACACTGAAAGAAAAGGGTGAGCTCAACTAGCCCATTAAAGAATATTATGACTAAGATAATGTAGAATAAATTATCTTTAGCCTTAAATAGTATAAAACTGATAGAATACAATAGACAACAAGTTTAACTGCAGCGGAACAAGTAATCCATTAGAAAATTCAAGTAGAGCACGATGTCTACTATCTTCCATGATTTAAAAGTTCATCATCAATATTTTATCTCTATAACACATCTCAATAAATAATCCACATCACCGAATTATCCATGCACTACGGGCCAAGGATATTCGTTAGTATCACATCCACGAATTATATAAGCATTACGGGTCAAGGATATTCGTTATTATCACTAGTGGTCATGATCATGCCAACAACTGTCCATCAATGCACTACGGGCCAATGAGGACTTTTACCACATCATTTGTAATATTATATGTCATGATTATACCGATACATAATTCCTTGTCATAATCATACCAATCAACAGTCCATCTATGCACTACGGGCTAAAGATGACTTTCATCACAATTTAAGTATGAGGATGATGATTATGATATAAGAATTCAATTAAGTGAGATCAAGGATAACAATATCCAAATTGTCAACATGATAACTACTTTGTGGAGTAAAATTCAAGAATAATATTCATGTATCAAAAATAATATGGACAGAAAAGAAATCAATTTTTATCGTGAATAGTACCTCAGGTGAATAGTACCTGAGTAAATAGTATCCCATGAATAGTACTTCGTAAATAGGACCCTATGAATAGTATTCCATGAATAGTACCCCAACATGAAAAGATTAAAATTTAACAACCTAATGTTCAGAAAAATATTTCTGCGAAACGATACTAGATGAAACGCAAATTTCAAGGATATTATACTAATTTCAAGGAGTATAGAAGTAATACTTATTAAAATAAGTGTAGAATTAGGAATATAAAACAAAATAATATTACTTACATACTACAAAGTATGAAAGAAAATATTATTTCTTACGATTATTCAATAAAATAATATCCCTTACCTTAAAAGGAGAGTACTTCTGGCTGGTATAGCGGGGATATTCTTGATGAAAACTTGTACTGTTTTCTACACTCAAAGCTTCCTTAAACTCAATAGAAATACGCTCAGTATTATAGAAGAAGAATTTTCTGATTCTGGTGTGATTTTAATTTCTAAACTAAGCATCCTATTTATAAGAAAATTGCAGGATACTAATTAGGAAAATCACGGACACACAGTAGGAAGAAAATCACGAGCGACGTTCGGCTGAAACTTTTGAAAATTTGATTTTACTATGCAGCACTATGCTACACTATGCAGTATTATGCAAACACGCTGCATATAATAAATATAATATATTCTATTTATAAAAAGTATTCTGTTTTATATATAAAGTTTTCTATTTTATACAAAAACTGAGATAACTTTCTACCGACAATTTTGAAAAATGAGTAAGTGGGGGTTCATATAATAAGCCAAACTTAAAACAAATACTTCATAAAAAACCCATCCATTTATCACAAATCACTTGGTTTCACTGAACACATTTTTAATAACATTTATTCATCATTAATATTATAACTCGCAATATTAACAACCAGATCATTCCCAAGAAAAAGAGGGCTTTCCAATAAGGACTTCTCCTTATTGGCACGCAATTAGATGACCAAACCCCTTTCCTCGACAGAATATTCTAGACATTGTCAATGATGCAAATAATAATATGAATAATTGTGTCGTCTCAATTATCGATTTAATAATATAAAATATTGTGCAGATGATATTGTGACAATAATTGAATTAATAATATGAGATATTATGCATCAACTACTATTGCGATAATTGAATAAAACTGAGTGACTTCTCACATAAGCATCAATAATCAAAGATACAATACAATACCGTGTGCTACTATGCAACCACGCGTATTACTGTACTTTTATCACCGGGTATTTCAATAGTTAACGTTAAAAGTTTTAACATTATTTTTATGA
Source organism: Panax quinquefolius (assembly GCA_020205615.1). Classification (NCBI taxonomy): domain Eukaryota; kingdom Viridiplantae; phylum Streptophyta; class Magnoliopsida; order Apiales; family Araliaceae; genus Panax; species Panax quinquefolius. The sequence goes on from CM035157.1 coordinate 68,151,794, forward strand.
AAAGTTATTTCTGCAGTTTTCTAACTCCGACAGTAATTCCGTTGTGGGGTCCACCGATGATTGTGTCATCGTACGAATATTCCCTAATAAAATAAATTTTTCTCGACCAAACAAATATGTTATGACAACTTGCTTACTTTGCAAAATTTATAAATATTACCCACAACTATAACATTAAATCAAATCGACACATTATTATTCAAAATAATATTTAGAAAAAATTAATTCTTTATTCATAAAAGTTGGGGTCTTACAACCTCCCCTTCTTATGAAATTTTGTCCTCGAAATTGGTGTGCGTACCTGGTATGTCAAAGAGGTGAGGATACCTTATTTTCATTTTAGATTCTAAATCCCAGGTCATTTCCTCAATATCGTGGTTTCTCCATAAAACTTTTACTTGAGTTATAACCTTTGAGCATAGAATATGTCCTTCTTATCCAAGATTTTAACAGGTACCTCTTCATACATTAAATCTTCTACTATCTCATCTGGTTCTAATTCAATAATGTGATTCGGGTCTTCCACATATTTACTTAACATAGATATGTGAAAAATATTATAAACACGAAACATACTTGGCGGTAAGGCGAGTCTATAGGCCACAGTTCCTTCTCGGTCGAGGATTTCAAATGGACCAATGAATCAAGGGTTGAGCTTTCCTCTCTTTCCAAATCTCGTAACTCTTTTCCATTGAGTAACACATGATCTCCAACATTGAATTCCATGTCCCTTTGATGAAGATCAGCATAACTCTTTTGTTGATCTTGTGAGGTTTGCATACGTTGTCGAATCATTTGAATCTTTTCCGTAGTCATGCATACCAATTCTGATCCCTACAACGTTGTTTCACCCACCTTATTACAACATACCGGATAATGACACTTGCGTCCATACAAGGCCTCAAATGGAGCCATGCCTATACTTGCTTGATAACTGTTGTTGTAGGAGAATTCCACTAACGGCAAAAACTTGTCCTAACTTCCTTTGAAATCTAGGACACAGAGTATTAATAGATCTTCAAGAGTTTGAATAGTCCTCTCCAACTATCCGTCCGTCTGAGGATGATATGCAGAACTGAATCGTAAATCTGTGCCCATAGCTTTCTGCAAACTGACCCAAAACTGTGAAGTGAATCTTGGGTCTTGATCAGAAACTATGAATACTGGCATACCATGCAGTCTTATAATCTCATTTATGTATATACGAGCAAGTCGTTCATGTGCATAAGTTTCTCGTATAGGTAAGAAATTAGCAGACTTGGATAATATATCGACAATGACCCAAATTGTATTTATACTTTGAGAAACCTTGGGAAGACCAGTAACGAAATCCATGTTAATGTGCTCCCACTTCCATTATAGTATTTCAAGTGGTTTCAATGGACCTTTTGTTACTTGATGCTCTGCCTTGACTCGTTGACAAGATAAATACCTTGAGATAAACTTCGCTATCTCTCTCTTCATATTGCTCCACCAAAATATATGTCAAAGATTATGATACATTTTGGTACTCCCAAGATGGATTAAAAATGGTGTGTTGTGCGCCTCCATCATGATTTTATACTTCAAATTAAAGTCATTAGGAACACCAAGTCTGAAGTTGACTCAAAGTATTCCCTCTTAATCGATTCTTGCTTCTGGAATATCACCTTCTTATACTTTCTTCCTCATATGCATCAGCTCTAGGTCTGTCGCTTGAGCAGCTTTAACTATTTCGATTAAAGTCGGTTCTACTCGTATATTTTACATTATCACGTGGGTCCCTGAAGTCTTTAACTCTATCTCTATTCTTTGCAAGTCATACAAAATGGGCTTTTGTGTTGACAATATCGCACTCGTACCCGCATATGATCTTCTACTCAATGTGTCAGCTACCACGTTCGTTTTTCTAGGATGGTATTGAATGGTATGATCGTAATCTTTTAGTAGCTCGAGCCAACGTCATTGTCACATGTTGAGTTCCTTTTGGGTGATGAAATATTTAAGGCTTTTATGCTCTATATAGATCTCCACCTTCTCCCCATACAAGTAATGTCTCTAGATCTTAAGCACGAAAATGACTGCTGTCAACTCTAGATCATGAGTAGAATAATTCCTATCATATTCTTTGAGTTATTGTGAGGCATAGGATATGACTTTCCCATGTTACATGAGAACACACCCTAAACCTCTGCCTAAAGCATCACTGTAGATGACAAATCCCTCCGAACCTGATGGTATTATCAGAACAGGTGCTAAAATGAGTCTCTTCTTGATTTCTTGAAAACATTTCTCACATTCCTCGCTCCATCTGAATTTTGTATCTTTTTGAGTCAGCTGAGTTAACAGAGTGGTGATTCGAGAAAATTCTTCCATGAATCTCTGATAATAACCAGCTAAGCCCAAAAAGTTACGTACTTCGGTTACTTACTTAGGTTGCTCCCAACTTTGTATTGTTTTAATCTTCGCCGAATCAACTGATATTCCATGATTCGATATCACGTGCCCAAGGAATGTTACTTCCTCAAGCCAGAACTCGCATTTCTTCAACTTGGCATATAGCTTGTTTTCACGAAGCTTTTAAAGTATCATCCTCAAGCTTTTGATCTTCACGGCTTTTGGAATATATGAGGATGTCATCAATAAAGACAACCACAAAATAATTCAAATATTTCTTGAATACTCGGTTCATCATAACCATGAAGGCAGCAGTTGCATTAGTCAATCTAAAAGACATGACTAGGAATTTGTAATGCCCGTACCGAGTTCTGAAAGTAGTCTTTGGAATGTCATCAGTTTTAATCTTTAACTAGTGATATCTGGAACGAAGATCGATCTTTGAAAAAAATTTAGCACCTTGCAACTGGTCAAATAGGTCATCAATGTGAGGCAATGGGTACCTATTTTTGATGGTGACATGATTCAACTCCCAATAGTCAATGTAAAGTCGCATACTCCCATCTTTCTTCTTTACGAATAGAACAGGAGCACCCCAAGGAGATGTACTAGGACGAATGAAATCGATATCTAACAACTCCTGCAGTTGGGTTTTTAACTCCCGAAGTTCAATAGAAGCCATTCGATATGGGGTTTTGGAAATGGGTTTTGTACCGGGTTCAAGGTCAAAACAAAATTTGATTTCATGCTCTGGGGGTAAGCCAGAAAGTTCTTTAGGGAATACATCAGGAAATTTATTAACAATAGAAATATCATTCAAATCTGACGTATTTTTGTTTAAATCCGTGACATGGGCTAAGAAAGCTTGACATCTGTTTTTCAATAAACAAATGGCTTTATGGCTTGATATGACAATGACTAACTTTAGTGGTTTGGTTGCTTGAATTCGCATAATAAATTGGTTAGGAATATGAAAGCTAACAATCTTACGAAAATAATCAATTTTAGCATGATGAGTAGTTAACCAATCAATCCCTAAAATCACATCAAATGCAAGTATTTTCAAAGAGATAAGATCGACAGGTAACACGAGGATGCCAATTTGAATCAAACAAGATTTATAAATAGTGGATGTAATGAAGGTTTCTCCCAACAGAGTTTCAACAGATAAGTCAAAGTCTAATTTCTCTGGATTCAAATTTAAACGTTGAGCGTAAGTAGGTGAAATAAAAGACTGGGTAGAACTAGTATCAAATAAGGTATATACTTTGCAAGAGTTTATGATTAGCTTACCCGTGATAACTTCGTTCGGGTTTCTCACTTTTTGGGAGGTCACGACAAACACTCTCCCTTGAACTACCAGCTTTGACTTGTTTGAGACGGCTTTTGGTGTCACCATCCCAGCTGGACTAGACTTCACTACATGACAAAATAGGGCTAGGTGACCTTTTCTTCCATAATTGAAACACGCTTTGGGTTGCTGCATACAGTTTGGACTAATGTGTCCCTCCCCTCTGCATCTATAGCATATGACCGGTGGTCGTTCTCCTTCCTTGAAAACGAGTGTTGGTGCTGCTGTCTTTCCATAATTGTTAAATCTCCTCTTTTTGAAATTTCTACTTCTATTATCTTGGCCAGGATTACCACCGAAGTGGTTACCTTTTCTGGCATGATGATTTCCTCCACGTTTGTTGTCACCACTTTGATGACTGCTACCACTAGTAGTATCATTTTTTTGGCTGCTATCTTTTGGTTGGGCTGACTCTTTATCGCGCTCCAATAACTGAGCCCTATTAACAACATCTGAATACAAGCAAAGTTTGTGAGAAAGGAGATATTGACGTATTTCGAGTTTCAAACCTCGCAGAAACATTCGTGTTATACACTCCTAATTATCTACCAAATGGGATGCAAACTGGGATAACTCCACAAACTTACCCTCGTATTGTGACACGGTCATATTGTTTTGTTCCAGCATGATGAATTCTACCTCTTTCATGTGATAAATACTTTCAGGAAAGTACTTGTCATTGAATAATTCTTGAAACTTCTCCCGAGACATCTTTAGTGTGGAAGGTTGAGTACGTTTTATAGATTCCCACCAATAAACTACCTCTCCTCGCAACATGAAGGTGGCAAAGGGAACCTTTTGGTCCTCGGAGTATCCCAAGACATCAAATATCTCGGTGATCTGCTTAATCCACGTCTTTGCCTTGAGTGATTCTGGCTTTCCCAAAAACTCTGGTGGTCCAAACTCCTTGAATTGCTTAGCGGTGACCAGCCGAGAGTTGCCATTACTTCCACCTGCATTTTGAATAGAAGTTTCTCTCACTTAGTGTTGCATGAATTACTGAAAGCTCCTAAACATCTCGCCGTTCAACATTTGGTCGGTGTTGTTGTTTACATGAGGATCATTGCCTTCCTGATGCACATTATCCTGGTTATTTATTGGCGGTGACTTAACGGTCTCATGTGCTCCATTGCTTATCTCAACATTTTTAGATGCTATTTTCAAACACTGCCACAAAATAAGGGTTAATTGACATACCACATATTATCCCTATATTCTGACTAACCAATTTAATAACAAATAAGCTTAGGTAGGTCATACTAGCGAAGGATTTACCCGTCTCTCCCCTCCTATTTCTAATCTTAAATCTTAGTCAGGGATCATATCCCTAAGCTTTGATACCAACTGTAACGCCCCCAAAATAGGTTCATACAATACATTTTGAGTCGCCAAATACATGGTACATAATTCAAATACAAACTTAATTTATACAATACGACAAACGTAAGTTGAGAGTTTTAACACTAATATTATCTCATAGACAATATCCAAACTCAAATGAAGTTCTCATTACATTTATTATCACACTATTTCATAGAATAGTGAGGACTACTATAGCCACCATCTTGGACCATCACTCTATTCTCCGACTAGTCCCAGCTATATTCTCATTTCCTGAAGAGAACAATGAAAGAAAAGGGTGAGCTCAACTAGCCCAGTAAATAATATTATGACTAAGATAATGTAGAATAAATTATCCTTAGCCTGCAACAGTGTAAAATTGATAGAATATAATAAATAACAAGTTTAACTACAGTGGAACAAGTAATCCATTAGAAGAGTCAAGTAGAGCATGATGTCTACTATCTTATATGATTTAAAAGTTCATCATCAATATTTTATCTCTGTAACACATCTCAATAAATAATCCACATCACTGAATTATCCATGCAGTACAGGCCAAGGATATTCGTTAGTATCACATCCACGAATTATTCATGCACTAAGTGAAAGTAGTATGCACACAAGCCAATTATGTTTTATTATAGAGCATATACTTTGTAACAATCTTATTCATTTATTAATAAAAAGTAATAATTTATGAAAGGCTTTTAATTATCTACATGATGCTATTTGATAATATGTGATAAATGTAAGACCCCGAAATTTTTTTAAAATAAAAAGGAATTTCCTTTATTTATTATTTTGAAATAGTAAGGGTTGATTTGATTAATGTGGATAGTTAAGGGTTAAATACGCAAATATTTCAAAATAAGCAAGTGGTTATAAAATATTCATTTTGCTTGGGAATATTTGTTTGGTCGTGGAATATTAAATGCTTGTCGGGGAATATTCGCATTTACTGCAGTGACCATGTGTGGGCCCCATAACGGAAAAGCGATTGGATGAGGAAAACGACAAATATAAGTTGTTTAAAAATAATAGCAGAATTGTTATTCAATTAATATTGTTGGAATACCCGGTGGTTAAAACACACTAATACGCGTTGTTGAACAAGAAGACACCAGTATTGCATCAATTATTGATTCTTACGTAAGAAGGCACTACTCAATAATAAATTATTAAGAATTATCTTTCAAAGTATTTTATTTTATTGATTCAATAATTGTGCGTTGGTATTTTATATTATCATTGCTTCAATAAATTTCATCGCACAAGTATTTCCCATTATCGATCAATAATTCATATTATTTGAATAATATTATTAGATAACATTATTGGAAATGTCTAGAAAGTTCGCTCTAAGGAGAGGTTTGGTCACCTAATTGCGCCAAGAAGAGGAGAGATCCTTATCGAAAGCCCCTCTTCCGGGAACGAAACGGGTTTATCGTAAATGTGATTCTGTAATATTATTTGTGAATAATTAATTATTGATTCATATGATAAGGAAATATTTATTTTATATGAATATAAATGATGGATTTATTTATGTGGTTATTAATGAAGGAATTAATGCTGAGATGTTTTATTTGTATTTTGTCGGATTGGAGGTATTAAAAGATCAAATCGGTGTTATTATAGCTTTATTGTGTGAGTTATAATATTTAATCAAATAGTTGGATCGTTTGTATTTTTGGATATGTTATACATATATAAGTTGAGTATATGTCCACAAATTTTGAACCGTTAAAGATGAGCGTATAATTTATTATGAATTTTAAGAGGTGTTGATTCGTAAATTAGGTTATAAATGATTTTGGTAGAAAATTCTAGAATTGGTGGGCCCCACTTGTGGTTGGTGAGAAATGTGCTCAATTGAATTTTCAAATGTGGTGGGTGGGAATAGTAGCGAGTAAAGCCATCAAAGTTGCGAGTTAAGTCCGCTTTGCGGCTAACATTTTCCTATAAATAGAGGGCTAAGTTAGAATTGAAAATCACACCGAAACAAAGTTTTCTCTTTCTCTCTCTATATTATCGAGCGTAATTTGTGAGTATTTAGATACTTTGAGAGTTCTTTATTCAAGATAAGTTTCATTCAAAGATCACTCCGACTTTTCCTTCCAAAATCGATTCTTTGAGGTAAGGGATATTATTTTTTTCAATGATATTATTTCTTCAATATCATTATCTTTGAAATATTGGTTGGAACTTTTATCAAATTTGGAACTTTTTCATGTCGGGGTTACTATTCATGAGTTACTATTCACGAAGTTACTATTCATGAGTTACTATTCACGAAGTTACTATTCACGAGTTACTATTCATGAGTTACTTATTCACATATCACGGCCTTATTCACGTATACGGCACTATTCAATAGAAAAATAAAATTTCTTCTTTTCGTCAAAACATCTATTACGGATACTAGCTACGATTGTATCCATGTTTTGATCATTCTTGAATTTTACACCACTATGATTATTTTGAGGTATTTTGAACATGGATAAAACAAAGTACGAATCCTTAATCCTTAATCCTTGTCATTTTGTTTTCAATTGGATTCGTTTCTTTAAAAATATTTTCATCATCCTCGCCTTAAATGATGATATTATTGAATATCTTTGGCCCTGTAGTGCAAAGATGAATGATTTTGAAGAATATCTTTGGCTCAGAGTAAGTAAAAGATGAACAGTGTTTAAATGAACATGACCGATCGATGAATATCTTTAGCCTTTAGTGCAAAGATGAAGCAGTGTTGAGATGAACATGACCGATTGATGAATATCTTTGGCTGTAGTGCAAAGATGAATATTTGATTCCGGATGAATAATTGATTGATGTTACAGGATAAAATATTGATGATGGACTATTAAATTCATAGATTATAGTAGATTTCATTCTCTACGTAACTCTTCTATGAATTATTATTTCTAACATGAATATTGATCCGAAACTTGTTGTCTATTGTATTCTATCGATTTTTCCTGTTGGAGACTAACGATAATTTGTTGTATATTATCTTAGTCATAATATTCTTTTTTGGGTTAGTTGAGCTCACCCTTTTTCCTTGTTGTTCCATTTTTCTTCTCGGGGAGGCGAGAATGTAGCGAGTGAGTACTAGTGGGGTATGGAATGAAAGTTCTAGAGAGAGTTGTTTAGTAGTCCTCACCATTTTGTAAAATAATGTATCAATAATTATGATGGGGATTTATTTTTCGTGTGGATATTGTCTAGATGGCAATATCTCGTATTTAAACTCAAGATATATTGTCGTATTTCACACGACATTTGTATTATTGAAGTTGTAGTTTGCTTCTTGTACCATGTATTTGGCGACTCGGAATGGGTGATGTGTATACCTATTTTGGGGCGCCATGTTGGTATCGAGCTTAGGGATATGATCTCTGGCATGAGATCGGGGAATAGAACTAGGAGGGAGAGACGAGTAAATCCTTCGCTAGTGTGTCCTACCTAAGCTTATTTGTTAGTTGGTCAAGATATAGGGATATTATGTGATATATTGATTTCTTAATTAACCCTTATTTTATGACAAGATTTGAGAATGTCGATCGAGAATATTAATAGTGGAGTAAATGAGACCGTGGAGATGCCTGTCACTCACCAACGAGGAGAAGCGTAACAGTCGGGCAATGTTCCTCCTGTGAACAAACCCACCGAAAGCGAGATGAGGAACGAGGGATGTTTAGAAGTTTTTGCAGATTCATGCAAAATCAAACGAGGGAGACTTGTGTTCAAAATATACGGGAGGAAATGATAGCAATTCACGGGTTGTCACGCCCAAGCGATTCAAAGAGTTGGGACCACCGAGAATTTAAGGGAAAGCGAGATCCGATCATGGCGGAAACATGGGTCAAGCAAATTACCAAGATATTCGATGTCTTGGGATGCACGGAGGAACGAAGGTTCCATTCGCTACTTTTATGTTCCGTGGCGAAAGCGAGATCATCGGTGGGAGTCGTGAAGCGTGCACTCCATCCACCGCACTCAAAGATGTCATGGGAGACATTTTGAAGCAGTTCAATGACAAGTACTTCCACGAAAGTATTCGTCTATATGAAGGAAGTGGAGTTTATTAGACTAGAAGCGTAATAACATGACGGTGTCCCAAAGACGAGGCGAAGTTTCATGAGTTATCCGTGTTTGCACCTCATTTGGTGGAGAATGAGGAACGATGACGCGGATGTTTCTTAGAGGTTTGAAACCCAAGATACGTCCAAGATCTCATTTCTCATAAATTTTTCTCTATTCGAGATGTTGTCAGCAGGCTCATTGTTAGAACGAGATAACGAGTATGTTCAACCGAGGGACCATAACCGTGGATCATACCAAGATAATGATCATCGTAATAACGATAACCGGCGGAGAAAGAAGAATACGGACAAAGGCGGTAACCACTCCGTGGTAATCGTGGCCATGAAAATAGAAGAAGCGAGTCGGGAGGAGATTTTAAAAGAGGAGATTCAACAACGACCATTTGAAGACGCCGGCGCCCGAGAGCAACTAGTTTTAGGGAGGAGAACGACCACCCGGTCGTATGTTACAAATCAGGGAAAGAGGGACATATCACCAAACCGCCCACAACAGTTTAAGGTATGCTATAATTGTGGAAAAGAAGGACATATAGCTCGAGATTATACGATATCGAAACCCCATCCCAAATGGAATGGTGACTCAAAAGGATGTCCCAGAAAAGTCAAAGTCAGCGGTTCTTGGAAGAGCGTTTGTCGTGGCCCATCAAAATGCGAGGAACCCGAACGGTTAGCACGGGTTAGTTAATTATAAATTCTTGCGAAGTTTATACCTTACTAGATATCGGTTCTACCCATTCTTTTATCTCTCTTACTTGCGCTCAACGTTTGAACTTGACTACGGAGAAATTAGACTTTGACCTATTTATGGAGACTCCGTTAGGAGAAACTTTCATTACATCCGTTGTCTAAAAAATCTTGCTTGATTCAGTTGGCACTATCACATTACTGTTAACCTTATTTCTATAGAGATATTTGCTTTTGATGTGATTTTAAGGTTAACTACTCATCATGCCAAAATTGATTACTTTTCGTAAGGTTGTTAGTTTTCATATTCCTAAGTAACTTTTCGTTATTCAATTCAAGCAATCAAACCATTGTAGTCAAACATTTTCATATCAAGCTATGAAGTCATTCGTTTATTACGGATGTCAAGTTTTCTTAGTCCATATTATGAATTTGAATAAAGACACGCGTCGATTTGAATAATATTCTGTTGTTATTGATTTTTCCGACGTATTTCTGAAGAATTTCTTGGCTTACTCCCAAAGCCCGATATTAAATTTTGTATCGAATTTGAACCGGTACAAAACTCATTTCTAAAATCTCATATCGGATGGCTCTATTGAACTTCGTGAGTTAAAATTCAACTATAGAATTTGGTACCGAGCCTTTATCTTGTGACTTCCTTTGTGGAATTCACCTAAGTCGAGACTCTCTGTAGGGGACGTCATATTCGATGCGATAGTATGGCGATAGGTGTCATTGTGACGTCTTATCCAAGATTGGGATATGAGTCACAGCGATTGAGAGCAACCTAAGTCGAGAATCGAAATACGTAGCTTTCAGGCTTAGTTGGTTATTATCGGAGATTCGTTGAAAGATATTCTCGAATCGCTATTCCATTAACGCAATTGACTCGTAGAGATACAAAATTCGAATAGAGAAAGGAATGTGGGAAGAGCTTCAAGAACTCAAGAGGAGACTCATTTCAAGACATGTTCGACCGTGTCATCACGGAAAAGCTTAACGTGGTAGGCGGCGTGTTGAGTAGAAGATCGATATATATACGAAGCACGAAATACGATATTGTCAAAGACTAATTTCAGTATAATTTACAAATAATAGAGATGGAGATGAAAACTCTAGGTACCCACGTGATGATATACTGAGTATAATCGACTTTAATCAATAAAGTTAAAGTTGCTTCAAGCCACCCAAGGCCTTGAAATGATGCGTATGAAGAAGAAAGTACAAGAAGGAGCTATTAAGGCGAGAATTGATGAAGAAGGAATACTTGAGTCCACTCTAGACTTTGTGTTCCTAACGACTACGATTTGAAGTACAAGATTATGATGGAGGCATACAATACACCATTTGCAATCCATCTCGGAAGTACTAAAATGTATCGTGATCTTGACATACATTTTGGTGGAACAATATGAAGAGAGAGATTGCAAAGTTTATCTCGATGTGTTTAACTTGCCAACGTGTAAAGGCGGAGCATCTAGTACCTAAGGGTCCGTTGCAACCACTTGAGATTCCGGAATGGAAGTGGGAACACATTACCATGGATTTCGTTACGATTTCTCAAGGCATCAATGCTATTTGGGTTATTGTTGATAGATTAACCAAATCTGCTCATTTCTTGCCGATACGGGAGACTTATTCACTTGAACGTCTTGCTAGTATGTACGTACAATGAGATTGTGAGGTTGCATGGCATGCCCGTATCCATAGTTTGGATCGTGACCCAAAATTCACTTCAAGATTTTGGGTTAGCTTTGCAAAAAAGCTATGGGCGCGGATTTGCGATTTAGTTCGCATACCATCCCCAAACCAGACGGACAATCGAGAGGACTATTCAAACTCTTGAAGATATATTAAGACTCGTGTCCTAGACTTCAAGGCGGTTGGGATAAGTATTTACCATTGGTGGAATTCTCCTACAACAACAGATTATCGAGCAAGTATAGGTGTGGCTCCATTGAAGCATTATATGGACGAAAATGTCGTTCTCCAATATGTTGGGATGAGGTGGGTGAAGCAACATTGTTGGGACCCGAGTTAATACGTATGACTACCAAAAAGATCCAAATGATTCGATTAACGTATACAAAGCGGCACAAGATCGACAAAAGAGTTATGCGGATCTTTATCGAAAGGACGTGGAATTTAGTGTAGGGGATCATGTATTGTTCATGAAGTTACTCCATGGAAGGGAGTTACAAGATTTGGGAAGAGAGGAAAGCTCAATCCACGATTTATTGGTCCATTTCAAATTCTTGACCGAGTAGGAAATGTAGCCTATAGACTTGCGTTACCTCCAAGTATGTCTCGTGTTCATAATGTATTTCACATATCGGTGCATCGTAAATATGTGAAAGACCCGAACCACGTTATAGAGTTAGAACCAGGACGAGATAGCCAAGACTTAACGTATGAGGAGGTAATTGTCAAGATTTTGGATAGGAAGGAGCATGCCCTACGCCAAGAAAGGTCATACCACAAGTTAAAGTTTTGTGGAGGAATCATGCTATAGAGGAAATGACCGGGAATTAGAAACGGAAATGAAAGCGAGGTATCTCACCTTTTCAAACACACAGTATCGACACGTCAATTTCGAGGACGAAATTTCATATAAGAGGGAGGTTGTAAGACCTCAAATTTTTTTTAAATAAAAGGAATTTCCTTTATTTATTATTTTGAAATAGTAAGGGTTGATTTGATTTATTGTGGATAGTTAAGGGTTAAATACATAAATATTTCAAAATAAGCAAGTGGTTATAAAATATTCATTTTTGTCGGGGAATATTCGTTTGGTCGTGGAATATTTAAATCGTGGGAATATTAAATTTAACAGTAGCGACCATGTGTGGGCCCCATAACGGAAAGGGATTGGATGAGGAAAACGACAAATATAAGTTGTTTAAAAATAACGGCGTAATTGTTACTGTTAATACTGTTGGAATACCCGGTGGTTAAAACACACTAATACGCGTTGTTGAACAGTAGCACGGTATTGCATCAATTATTGATTCTTACGTAAGAAGGCACTACTCAATAATTGTTACAAAGAATTATTATTCAAAGATTTTATTTTATTGATTCAATAATTGCTGCGTTGGTATTTTATATTATTCTTTGTTTCAATAATTGTCACATCGCACAAGATTTCCCATTATCGGATCAATAATTCATATTATTTGAATAATATTATTAGATAACATTATTGGCAATGTCTAGAAAGTTACATCTAAGGAGAGGTTTGGTCACCTAATTGCGCCAAGAAGGAGAGATCCTTATTGAAAGCCCCTCTTTCTGGGAACACCTCGTCATTATAAATGTGATTCTGTAATATTATTTGTGAATAATTAATTATTGATTCATATGATAAGGAAATATTTATTTTATATGAATATAAATGATGGATTTATTTATGTGGTTATTAATGAAGGAATTAATGCTGAGATGTTTTATTTGTATTTTGTCGGATTGGAGGTATTAAAAGATCAAATTGGTGTTATTACAGCTTTATTGTGTGAGTTATAATATTTAATCCGACCGTTGGATCGTTGTAATTTTTGGATATGTTATACATATATAAGTTGAGTATATGTCCACAAATTTTGAACCGTTAAAGATGAGCGTATAATTTATTATGAATTTTAAGAGGTGGTGATTGTAAATTAGGTTATAAATGATTTTGGTGGAAAATTCTAGAATTGGTGGGCCCCACTTGTGGTTGGTGAGAAATGTGCTCAATTGAATTTTCAAATGTGGTGGGTGGGAATAGTAGCAGGTAAAGCCATCAAGTTGCAGGTTAAGTCTGCTTCGGCGGGCTAACATTTTCCTATAAATAGAGAGCTAAGTTAGAATTGAAAATCACACCAGAAACAAAGTTTTCTCTCTTTCTCTCTCTATATTATTGAGCGTATTTTGTGAGTATTTAGATACTTTGAGAGTTCTTTATTCAAGACAAGTTTCATTCAAAGATCATCTCTTGAGCTTTTCCTTCCAAGTAATCGATTCTTTGAGGTAAGGGATATTATTTTTTTTCAATGATATTATTTCTTCAATATCATTATGCTGAAATATTGGTTGGAACTTTTAATCAAATTTGGAACTTTTTCATGTCGGGGTTACTATTCATGAGTTACTATTCACGAGTTACTATTCATGAGTTACTATTCACGAGTTACTATTCACGAGTTACTATTCATGAATTACTATTCACGAGTTATTATTCACAAGTACTATTTATGAAGCGTGAAAATGTTTTTGTGGAATTTCTATCTTTTGGTGTCGGAGTTACTATTTACGTATACGGCACTATTCACGTATACGGCACTATTCACCGAAAAATAAAATTTCTTCTTTTTCGTCCAAAACATCTATTATTCGGATACTAGCTCGATTGTATCCATGTTTTTGATCATTCTTGAATTTTACACCACTATGATTATTTTGAGGTATTTTTTGAACATGGATAAAACAAAGTACTAATCCTTAATCCTTAATCCTTGTCATTTTGTTTCACCGGATTCGTTTCTTTAAAAATATTTTCATCATCCTCGGTCTTAAATGATGATATTATTGAATATCTTTTATTCGTAGAGTAAAGATGAATGATTTCAAGAATATCTTTCATTCAGTAGTGCAAAAGATGAGCAGTGTTTAAATGAACATGACCGACTGATGAATATCTTTAGCCTTTAGTGCAAAGATGAACAGGTGTTGAGATGAACATGACCGATTGATGAATATCTTTGGCCTGTATTGCAAAGATGAATATTTGATTCCAGATGAATAATTGATTGATGTTACAGGGATAAAATATTGATGATGGACTGTTAAATTCATAGATTATAGTAGATTTCATTCTCTACGTAACTCTTCTATGAATTATTATTTCCACGAATATTGATCCGAAACTTGTTGTCTATTGTATTCTATCGATTTTTCCTCGTTGGAGACTAACGATAATTTGTTGTATATTATCTTAGTCATAATATTCTTTCTTTGGGTTAGTTGAGCTCACCCTTTTCCTTGTTGTTCCATTTTTCTTCTCAGGAGGCGAGAATGTAGCGAGTACTAGTCGGGGTATGGAATGAAAGTTCTAGAGAGAGTTGTTTAGTAGTCCTCACCATTTTTGTAAAATAATGTATCAATAATTATGATGGGGATTTATTTTCGTGTGGATATTGTCTAGATGGCAATATCTGTATTTAAACTCACAGTATATATTGTCGTATTTCACACGACATTTGTATTATTGAAGTTGTAGTTTGCTTCTTGTACCATGTATTTGGCGACTCAGAATGGGTGATGTGTATACTTATTTTGGGGGCGTCACAATAAACCCATAGTTTTAAGCAACCGCTGCCATGGTACATGTTAGCTGAAGGGGAAGTGCAGACAAAGAAGATCAAGATAGAGGAGATGAATAGTGTTCTCAACACCGTGATCAATCGAGCTCAAGACTGAGTCATGTATTACTCGATTCAATTCGAACCGCTGCCATGGTACATGTTAGATTGTCGAACAATGTTCCGTAATATGGAAGAGGAGCGTCGTAAGGCTATGCAACATTTTAGTAGGTCGTCATAAGAAATATAATTGTTATGTGAGTAAATAATAAAAAGATGTAAATCTCGGGTATTATATAACTAATGGGATATGATGATGATGTTGTCCTGAAACTTTTATAGTTCAGGAAAGTGATGTAAATAGTAGGGATGCTATCATTATTATGTTTTAAAAGATGATGGATAAATAAAAGTTAATATTTATTCAAAATATTGTGTGTTATGTGGTGATTTTGGTGATGTTCAAGTTAAGTACATTATACCTAGAAGATTGAATAATAATCTAATGAGTATATTTTAACATAAAATGCCTCCACGACAAAGAACCCCTGAGGGATCTACAAATAACAACAATGTTGAGGCTAATCCAGTTAAACAATTAGTGTTGCTACTAATGGGATCACTATAGAATCAGCCGCAGAATCAACCTGCGATTTTTAAGGACTTCAAGGCGGTTGGGCCACCAGAATTCCGTGGGTTCATAAATCCAATTGAGGCACAGACTTGGCTCATGGAGATAGAGAAAGTTTTTGACATTGCTAGAGTAAGTGAGAATCAGAGGACTGCTTTTGCAACATTTATGTTGAAATTAGAGGCTAGTTATTGGTGCCAAGCCAATAAAACTCCAATTTAATTAATATTTGATCCTTATTAATTTTGAAAGCTTAATTAAATATTTTCATTATTAATCTTTAATAAATTAATCATTTTAATTTATTTCATAATTAATTAATGATGCAATGCAATGCAAATCCTAGAGCCTTGATTGAGAAATAATTAAAGCTAGGATCTTACATTTATTTCCTAATGACTCAAACAATTCTTCAAGCCTTCATGTCTTCAATCCTTTAATAAATCAAAGCTTCAAGAATTCTTTTAATATCCTATTAATGCATGAGTAAATATTTTAGTACAATACGAAAGTCATCATCAAAACCTAAGGTTAGAATATGACCAAGTCAACATTCTTCTCCTTTTTGATGATGACAATATAATAATTATGGCTCCCCCTAAAACCATTCATATATTAAAATATTCTTGACAAGATAGAATAAGAACATAAAGTTAGACAAGAGATATTGAATATAAACTCATCTTGTACCTCAATCTGTTTCAACATGATTGGACAACACATATCATAATTTCTCTCCCCCTTTGTCATCAATCAAAAAGAATAACATATGATTTTTCCCCTTAGTCTTTAATCAAAAAGAAAGGAAGGACATTGAAAAATGATGTATACCCGTAGAAAGAATCAGGGTTTCTTTTAAGGGCTGACAATGGTTGACAAATATGAGTCTAAGAATCTTTTCTGTTAACCCAAGTGATTAAAAGGTTTAAATATTTTCTTCATAAAGTAAGCTAAACACATAGATTCAAGTAAGCAATCTTACCTTCATATTTAGTTACCTCTACGTCAATACCTTTATCATATGATGTGAATTTAATTGACGTACTCATTTGTGTAGCCTTTGATTTAGATTTCTCACACTCAAACCTTTTGATTAACTCATTTGTGTATTTGGTTTGATGTATATATGTCATCCTTTATTTTCTTTATTTAGAGTCCCAAACAAAAATAGTTAAGTTCTCTCATTAAGCTCATGTCGAACTCCTTCTGCATACACTTAGAAAATAACTCACAAAGAAACTCATTAGTAGCAACAAATATTATATTGTCTACATATATTGGCACACAGATAGAATCTTTATTTTTATGCTTTAATAATATAGAATCGATTTTACCTTGAGTGCAACCATTTGAGATGAGATACTTACTTAACCTTTTGTATCAAGCCCTTGGAACTTTTTTGAACTTATCATGATTTGGGTAGTTCTCATACTCAAATCTGGGAGTAATATATTCAATAATATTCTCGGGTGGATGACATTTAAGATACTTTGTTGCTTTCGGCATTTCAACTTTCTTTTCTAAGAATATGGGTTGTTGTTTCTTCTTACTGACGAATTCAGTTTGCTCTTTTGGCTTTCTCAATCTGTTTATTTTGAGAAGGAACTTTGGCTTTGAGATGTACCTATAAAAAAATTCATCCTTTTGGTACCCATATCGTTTTGGGTCTTTTTGGGTTACTCACATACAAATCACTTTTCTTAATCCACACACTTTAAACTTTCATATTCCTTTTATTTGATGAACAATCTAAATGTCCCTTTAAGCCACATGTTTTACAAGTAGTGAAAAGAGAGCAATAATTTAATTTTAAATGTGATTTAGATTTTAAAATTTTTACATGACTCTTTTTATGTGTTGGATTATATCCAAACCCTTGTTTTTTAAAGTTAGGACTTTGTTTACCCAACATAATAGATAAATTTTCTTCCCCTTGGACAAATTTAGCCAATGATAATTTTAGTGAGTCTATTTCTTTTTGTTGTTCATTCATTGAAGGATTTTTAATATGAAAATCATCATTAAAAGCATCAATACGAACATCTCTCATTGTTATTTCTTTATTTAATTTTTTAACTTCTTTATTTAAATCATTAACCTTGTTGGAAAGAAATTTGTTATGATTTTCAAAAAAATTATTTTTAGCAATTAAAATATTTTCTTCTTGTGATGATGTATCTTGTTCAACTTCTTTCTTTTCATCAATTAATATATCAACCTCATTCATTAAAGTATTTACTAAGTCTTTTAAGTATACATTCTTTTCTCTTAATTTTTCATTTTCTTGTTTCAAGAGATTATAATCAGAAATGGTTACCTCACTCGATTCATCATTTGATTCATTGTCGATTTCCATGAAGCATACTTGGGCTATTTCTTTGTTTGCATCAACTTCCACATCGGACTCATCATCACTCCAAGTAATAAATGCTTTGTTCCTTTTGTTATCCTTGTAGCTTAGTTTGCCTTTTTTCGTTATTTTGAAGCAATCCTTTTTGAAATGACCCGGGCGTCCGCATTCAAAGCAAGTGTCTTCATTTTGCTTTCCCTTGAATTTATTTGAAGTGATTGCATTCTTTCTCTTAATCTTTCTTTGTAACAACCATTTGAGCCTTTTTGAAAGTTTTGCAATTTCCTTATCTGAATCGTCCTCTAGCTCCTCTTCATCACATACAATAAGAACTAGAACCTTCTTTCGAGGAGTATCCTCCTCATTATCATATCTCCTTAATTGATGTTCAAATTCTTCTAACTCACCAAATAGAGTTAATGTATTCATAGAAGAAATATTAGGAGAAACTTGAAGAGTTGTAACTTTAGAAGCAAACCTCTTGGGCATAGCCCAAAGTAACTTACGGTTGATCTCACTTTGTGGAATTGATTTATCAAGAAGCTTCATGGAATTCATTAGTACTAAGAACCTTGCTTGTGCCTCGTTGATAGTTTCATCTTTCTCAAGCTTGAACATTTCATAATCATGCATGAGCATACTAAGCTTGACTTCTCTTACTTTCGATGTACCTTCATGGCTTACATTTAAAGTATCCCAAATCTCCTTAGCAGTGTTGTATGAGGAAACTTTGTCACTTTTGGATTGCACCAATCCACTAAGGAGTGTGTTCATTGCTTTTGAATCATAGGAGACCATGTGAGTTTCGGTTGAGTCCATTTCCATTAACGTCTTTGGAGTACCATCTTTTTTTTTTGGAATAACAGGACCATTCTCCATGACCCACCATTCCCATAGGTTTCTTTTAAGAAATATCGTCATTCGAAACTTCCAAAAGTTGTAATTTTCAGCTCCATGAAATAGTGGAGGTCTAACAGTTGATTGACCTTCTTGAATGATGTTCCCAAGTTGTGTCATGCTAGAATCTTTCCCTACAAGTCACCTTTAAGACCAAGATAAGTAGAGCCAAGCTTTGATACCAAATGAAATTTAATTAGGCACACTTAGAAGGGGGGTCGAATAAGTGTGGGAACAAACAGTGTCAAACTTTTGATTCAATAAAAATTCTTTTGAATATTCAATGCATGAGGATGGATTCTAAATCCTTATAGATTAAAAAGTTAAGACAAGATGTTGAGTTGATGTAAGACTTTCTAAAATGCTTAATTTAGAGACTTGGCCTTTTTCAGAATGTGATTATGTGAAAATAATTTGCTAAATTAGTTTTGTAAATTTATAGATATAGAATGCATCCTGCTGGATAGATAGCCGAATGTTGAGATAATTTAGCACAATAAACAATCACATGAACACAAGGAATTTTTACGTGGTTCAGCACCTATCCTCTATTCTAGTGGCCTAATCCACGTCCAATACCAACTAGTATTGGAGACACTCTTTATTAATTAACTTTGTTTACAATTAAACCACTTTACAAGACAAGTTTCACAACCTTTGAGTACTTATACTCCCCGAGCACATTTGCTCCCTAGCACCTTTGCTCCCCGTGCACCTATGCACCCTTAAGAACCTATGTTTCCTTGAACTTGCTTGGTAAACCCCTAATCCAACCCGGATTAGAAACCTTAGACTAACAACTTAGTCTACCAAATGTTTAGAGAATTTATCAAACAAAATAAACTATGATCAAAGAAATAATTATATCAACAATTCGAGGCTCAACTATTTATGCAATGATCAATGAAAAGATATTACCAGTAAAGCTCCAAAAATGAAATCTGTGAACTAATTTGAATTACACTTTCACAATCATCTTATTTATTCATAATAGATATAATTCTTTGAATGGCGTATGAAGAATAATTCAAAAATACAGTACTAGCGGTTTACTGTTTATATTATGTATTGATTTTCTACTCTATTCTCTTTCTATTGAACCAACCCATCCTTTTATAGATATGAAGACCATTTTCCTGTTGCTAAATTATTTCAATTACATATCCTTTGCCATTCATATCTTTGTGTCGTTGATATGATTTATCCTATAAGGCATGGGCATTGTTGGTTTTAACAATCAATATATATATATATATATACATATATATATATATGCCACTAATAGCCGGACACACAAGTTGGATATTTTTTTATGCGTTTATTAAGATCAAATCCCATGATTTGATCAATCACATATTTCTAGACTCCCATTATGTAAAATCACGTGGCAAGATATTAATTCTATTTAAGTGATCTGTTACTTTATTCTTTATGGAAACTAAAAGATATGTCCATGATAATATATGCCCATCTTCTGGATAATTCTAAAATACCAACTAAATTATTTTCTCTTTAATTACTCACATGTTTTCATTTACTGAATGGATGCCAATTAAGATTTCATCATTTAAAAATACTTTCATATTAATTCATGCAATTCAAAAATATTTCCATATTCATTTTGAAACTCCAATTAATTTGGTCCATAATTAATTATTTTCATGATTATGACAAACCCAATAATGAAAGACCATATCCCAAAATTTATGGAGATAATATTGGTTAGAGATATGAAAGATAATGATCTTTTTAAAACTCATTTACTAATCAACTCCATCAATTATGGGAAGTATCAATATTTAAAAACATTTCTATATTTATTTTGAAATCCCAATCTATTTATATATTACTTCCATGATTATGGAAAACCCCATATCCTAATATTTATGGAAACAATCTTGGTTAGATATATAAAAGATAATGATCTTTTAAAACTCATTTACTAACCAACTCCATCAATTATGGGAAGTATCAATATTTAAAAATATTTCCATATTTATTTTGAAATCCCAATTTATTTAGATTTGCCCTCACTATTTAGCATTCCAAAAATTACGCCAATTATTTGATCCATGCTAATTGATTCTAAAGATATGAATATTTATTTTCTTAATCAATTTTAAAGAAAGTTCAATCAATTAATAAACCATGGAAAAAATAATTAACAACTCAATCCCAAGATATATGGTATAGATTTATATAAAGAATCAAAATCTATTTTAAATTAATTCCTTTAATTATGGGAATGTTTCAAAATTAGCTTTTCAAAATTACTCCAATTATTGATCCATGATAATTGATTATGAAGATATGAAAAATTGATTTGCTTAATCAATTTTAAGGAAAGTTCAATCAATTAATAAATCATGGAAAACATAATGAATAACTCAATCCCAAGATATGTGGTATGGATTTATTAAATCATTTAATTATGGGAAGGCTTCAAAATTAGCTTTTCAAAAATTACTCCAATTTAATTATAATATTTGATCCCTATTAATTTTGAAAGCTTAATTAAATGTTTTCATTATTAATCTTTAATTAATTAATCATTTTAATTTATTTCACAATTAATTAATGATGCAATGCGCAATGCAAATCCTAGAGCCTTGATTGAGAAAAATTAAAGCTAAGATCTTACATTTATTTCCTAATGACTCAGGCAATTCTTCAAGCGTTCATGTCTTCAATCCTTTAATAAATTAAAGCTTCAAGAATTCTTTTAATATCCTGTAAATGCATGAGTAAAATTTTTAGTACAATAGGAAAGTCATCATCAAAACCTAAGGTTGGAATATGACCAAGTCAACATGATCCTTGGACTTGAGATCATCATAGTATCTTATGTATGATGAGTTATACTTTGACTTATTCCTTAAGACCCTTAGGGTATATCAAAGGGTATGCTTGGGTATAATAAGTTGTACATGGAGATAATGTATGATTAATAAAGAATCTACCACTTCTAGTAAAAGAAGTGAAATGTCCTATGCGATTCGATAAATGACAACCCAGTAGTCCTTGGTTATAAGGGTAATGAAATTAGAAAGGAGTTTCTAATTTGCATTATTTGGAGTTGTGCATTTAAGGATCGAAATACATATAATTAAATAATATAAGACTTGACAGTAATTCCATGTCTTATATTTAATTGTGACATTGTATGGTGGAAGGATTGAATTGTACGGTAACTATTTAGTCAAAGGTTCTTTTATGATTAATGTTGAAATCTATATTATCTAGAAAGTCGTTAATCGCTTGGGAGGCTTATCCCTATTGTAGAATAAATATTATTTATTTAAATAAATTAATAGTTTAATTTATTTATTTAAATAAGATTAGAAGTGTACTAATTGATTTATTCACAACCGGTTTAATATGGAGAACCTAAAGGGTCACACCATAAAAGGAAAAATAATTATTTAAGAAACAAATGGCATAATCGTAATAATAAGTTAAGTATATTTAATTTAATCTATGGTGATAGAATAAATTAAATAGCTTAATATTTATTATTTAATATTTTTGGAAATATTAAATATAAATTAATAAAAGGAGACTTATTATTATTATTACTATTATTATTATTTAATTTCTAAAGGAGTTTGGGAATTAATTAATAAAATACTCTCAAATATCCTAATAAGATTAGAAGGCTAATTAATTAAAAGAGCTTAATTAATTATTTCTAATAAATTGGGAGCCTAATTAATTAAAGGAGTTTAATTAATTAAAATAAAAATGCTAAGTAGATTTTATACCTACTTATCTGATATCTTTTACTTGAATTAGTTGCTTATATTCATGTGTCTTAGTTACTTTTCATGCATTTTGTGTTCAATTTGTAGGTTATATGTTTGGGAGCGGCGTGAGCGACTATTGGTAAGGAAAATCAAGGAAATCGTAAAGAATTGGTAGGAAAACGCAAAGAAAAGCAATCCGGACATCATTTGGCCTTTCATGTTCATTTCATGTTCTTGTCTTGGAACTTAGATTATATTGTAGAGCTTCTGCTTAGCTTTTTGGAACATCTTGAATCATTCTAATCGGAGTTCGGATGCAAGAGTTATGACATTTGTACCAACGGACGTTGAACTTCACTATTTTGGGTGGCCATTTTGCATAGCAGTAACTTCCAGTCCAATTTCGACCTTCCTCCGTTCGTTATTTCTTAATTCTCAAAGAATGAAAGTTGTACAGCTCATCGATAGATTCGATTTGATAGGTGGCAAGCTCTGTAACTCCTCCCGGATCAAAAGTTATGCCCATTTTACCAGAGGAAACTGCAACAGAAAAAACAATTAGCAGCTTGCACCCAAGCCGGGGCTTGCTATTTTATGCCTTATACCCAAGCCGGGGCTTGGGGTCCTGAGTGCAAAATCAGAAGCATAGCAAGTCGGGGCTTACTATTTACAAGGCAATACCCAAGCTGGGGCTTGGGTATGCGCAGAAAAGGCAATTTTAACTAGAATTTGAGTTCAAGAAGGATTGATTCGAGTTGTTTGATTCAAGGACTTCCAAGAGGACTTAAAGACATATAAGGAGGCTTATAAAGGAGGAGATTTACAAGGATTAGAGGAAGTTTTTGGAAGAATTCCATTAGATTAGATTAGAGTAGATTGGGAAAAACCCTAGTTCTTATTAGATTTGGAGATTGATGCAACTTGGAGACCATTGAAGATTCAATGTAGGAGCAAGGAGAGAGCATCAAATCTACAGACAATAGATTCTATCTTCTTCTCTACTTCTATTTTTGTCTTTTAATGTTTATTCAAGTGTGGATTCTTAATTTTAATTCAATGAACTAATTCTTTGTTTGAGATTACAATGGATCTTATTGTGTAGTTTATTTTAATATAATCGTGAGGATTGTCTATTGTGATTTGGACTTAATTATTTAATTGATAGGCCATTAATTAGCGTGATAATCTATATGAACTCGAGAGATGATGTGACGCCCCCAAAATAGGTATACATCACCTATTCTGAGTTGTCAATACATGGTACAGAAACAACTACAACTTTATTATTACAACAGTAAAACTGTGAGTTTGAATACAAATATTATCTTCTAGACAATATCTATACTCAAATAAATCCTCATCACATTTATTGATACATTATTTTACAAAAATGGTGAGGACTACTAAACAATCCTTTCTAAACCTTCATTCCATACCACGACTGCGTACTTTCGCTTTATATTCTCGCCGCCCGAGAAAAATGGAACAAAAGGAAAAGGGTGAGCTCAACTAGCTCAAGAAAGAATATTATGACTAAGATAATATACAACAAATTATCGTTAGTCTTCAACGAGGAAAAATCTAATAGAATACAATAGACAACAAATTTTAAATCAATATTCAAGCAATGAAATAATAATTCATTAGAAGAGTTAAGTAGAGAATGCAAACTACTATCTTACATGTATGAATTTAAAAGTTCATCGCTCATCTTTTATCCTGTAACATCAATCAATATACATCCGAATCAAATATTCATCTTTGCACTACAGCCAAAGATATTCATCGATTAGTCATGTTCATTTAAACACCGCTCATCTTTGCACTACGGGCAAAGATATTCTTGAAATCATTCATCTTTGCACTACGTGCCAAAGATATTCTTAAGAAATCATTCATCTTTGCACTACAAGCCAAAGATATTCCATAATATCATCATTTAAGACCGAGGATGATGAAAATATTTTTTAAAGAAAGCGAATCCAAGTGAAACAAAATGACAAGGATTAAGGATTAAGGATTCAGTACTTGGTTTTATCCACGTCCAAAAATACCTCAAAAATAATCATAGTGGTGTAAAATTCAAGAATGATCAAAACATGGATACACTCGAGTTAGTATCCGAATAGATGTTTTGGACGAAAAGAAGAAATTTTATTTTTCGATTGAATAGTACAGATATCGTGAATAGTGCAGTATCACGTGAATAATCAGATATCGTGAATAGTAACTCAGACACCAAAAGATAGAAATTCCACAAAAACATCTTCACGCTTTCATGAATGGTACTCGTGAATAGTAACTTCGTGAATAGTAACTCATGAATAGTAACTCGTGAATAGTAACTCATGAATAGTAACCCGACATGAAAAAATTCCAAATTTGATAAAACTTCAGATCAACATTTCAAAGATAATGATATTGAAGAAATAATATCATTTGAGAAGAAAATAACATCCCTTACCTCGAAGATCAAGACTTTAATTTAAACACAGGATATAGGCTATGACTTGGACTTGCGCACCGTATAGCAATACTCAAAGTATACTCAAAATACTCACAAGAATACGCCGATAATATAGAGAGAAAAAACATCAGTTTCGGTGTGATTTTCAATTCTAACCTAAGCACCCTATTTATAGAAATTGCTTAGAACACCAAAGCGTAGAAAATTTAATATATTAATAATATTATTTTTCCACATCTTCCCACGCACACCATCAGCTGAAATCAACCACTAACACATGTCCCATAAGTGACAAAAACGTTTTTCATGCAAAACTTACTTAAAACTCCAAAAAAATGATAATCAATTAATCCGGAACTTCAATAATTCATAATAAATAGTCCTTTCATCGAGAAAATTCGAATCTCATGAGTTTTTATAGGAAATTCAATTCTCTACAACTTTGCGGAAGAAAGTTTTTCCAAATTCAAATAGAAATTGACCGAAATCCACAAACGGTCGATTTTACGTGTTATAATCAAATTTCATTCAATAAATGAGGTCCAGACATGTTTAACATGTTTTAAACATTTATTGCAACAAAAATACTCTTCCTCCTCGTATACTCATATATCCCACATTCGTTGTAAAAATATCATAGTTAATATATTATTAAAATAATATATTTAAATGAATTATTTTATCGAAAAAGATAAAATATTAATTTTCAACAATTGTCATTTTAAAAATTTTCTCCATCTATATCCACATAAAATCAATATTTTCCTCATCATATAAATCAATAATTAATTATTCACAAATAATATTACGAATCACAATATTGACAACGAGGCGGTTCCTGGGAAAGAGGGGCTTTCTAATAAGAATTTCTTCTTCATTCTTGGCTAAATTAGGTGACCAAACCTCTCCTTAGACGAGAACTTTCTAGACATTGCCAATAATGTTATCTAATAATATTATTCGAGGATAATATGAATTATTGCTTCGATAATGAAAAATAATGTGTAATGACAATTATTGAAACAACAGCAATATAAAATATCAACGCAACAATTATTAACTCAATAAAAAATATGAACAATAATTATCGTAACCATTATTGAGTAGTGCCTTCTTACGTAAGAATCAATAATTGGTGCAATACTGGTGCTCTTGTTCAACAACGCGTATTAGTGTGTTTTAACCCAAGGGTATTCCAACGAAGATACTTAGTAACAACTACTACAGTTATTTAAAAACAACTTATATTTGTCGTTTTCTTCATCCATTCGCTTTTAGTTATGGGGCCCACACATGGTCAAGCTTGGTCGCATACGAATATTTCACAAGCAGATACGAATATTCCACGACCAAACGAATATTCCCAAACAACAATGAATATTTTATAACCACTTGCTTATTTTGAAATATTTGCGTATTTAACCCTTAACTATCCACATTAATCAAATCAACCCTTACTATTTCAAAATAATAAATAGAGAAAATTCCTTTTTATTTAAAAAATTTCGGGGTCTTACAACCTCCCCTCCTTATGAAATTTCGTCCTCGAAATTGACGACGATTGATGTTCAAAAGGTGAGGTTACCTCGCTTTCATTTCCGATTACCAATTCCCGGTCATTTCCTCTATAACATGATTCCTCCACAAAACTTTAACTTGTGGTATGACCTTTCTTGGCGTAGGACATGCTCCTTCCTATCCAAGATCTTGACGGTACCTCCTCATACGTTAAGTCTTGGCTATCTCAAATGGGTTCTAACTCAATAACGTGGTTCGGGTCTTTCACATATTTACTGAAATACGAGATATGTGAAACACATTATGAACACGAGACATACTCGGAGGTAACGCAAGTCTATAGGCTACATTTCCTACTCGGTCAAGAATTTGAAATGGACCAATAAATCGTGGATTGAGCTTTCCTCTCTTCCCAAATCTTGTAACTCCCTTCCATGGAGCAACTCGCAACAATACATGATCCCCTACACTAAATTCCACGTCCTTTCGATGAAGATCCGCATAACTCTTTTGTCGATCTTGTGCTGTTTGTATACGTTGTCGAATCATTTGGATCTTTTCGGTAGTCATATGTACTAACTCGGGTCCCAACAATGTTGCTTCACCCACCTCATCCCAACATATTGGAGAACGACATTTTCGTCCATATAATGCTTCAAATGGAGCCACACCTATACTTGCCTGATAATTGTTGTTGTAGGAGAATTCCACCAATGGTAAATACTTATCCCAACTACCCTTGAAGTCTAGGACACAGAGTCTTAATAGATCTTCAAGAGTTTGAATAGTCCTCTCTGATTGTTCGTCCGTTTGGGGATGGTATGCCGAACTAAATCGCAAATCCGTGCCCATAGCTTTTTGCAAGCTAACCCAAAATCTTGAAGTGAATCTTGGGTCACGATCCGAAACTATGGATACAGGCATGCCATGCAACCTCACAATCTCATTCACGCATACATACTAGCAAGGCGTTCAAGGAATAAGTCTCCGTGTCGGCAAGAAATGAAAGCGGAACTTGGTTAATCTATCAACAATAACCCAAATAGCATTGATGCCTTGAGAAACCGTAGGAAGACCCGTAATGAAATCCATGGTAATGTGTTCCCACTTCCATTAGGAATCTCAAGTGGTTGCAATGGACCCTTAGGTACTAGATGCTCGCCTTTACACGTTGACAAGTTAAACACATTGAGATAAACTTTGCAATCTCTCTCTTCATATTGTTCCACCAAAATGTATATGTCAAGATCACGATACATTTTAGTACTTCGAGGATGGATTGCAAATGGCGTATTGTGTGCCTCCATCATAATCTTGTACTTCAAATCGAGTCGTTAGGAACACAAAGTCTAGAGTGGACTCAAGTATTCCTTCTTCATCAATTCTCGCTTAGGAATAGCTCCTTCTTGTACTTTCTTCTTCATACGCGCATCGACTCCGGGTCGGTGGCTTGAGCAACCTTAACTTTTCTATTAAAGTTGGCTCTACGCGTATACTTGACATCATCGCTTTTCGTTCCGCATATGATCTTCTTTCTACTCAAATGCGCTACCACGTTCGCTTTACGGGATGGTATTGAATAGTGTGGTCGTAGTCTTTCAATAGCTCGAGCCAGCGTCATTGCCGCATGTTGAGTTCTTTTGAGTGAAGAAATATTTAAGGCTTTTTATGGTGCGAATATATCTCCACTTTCTCCCCATATAGATAGTGCCTCCATATCTTTTAATAGAAAGCATTGCCGCTAACTCTAGATCATGAGTAGGATAACTCCTCTCAAACTCTTTAAGTTGTCGCGAGGCATAGGCTATGACTTTTCCACGTTGCATGAGAACACATCCTAACCCTTTGCTCGAAGCATCATTTGTAAATAACAAATCCATCCGAACCGGATGGTATTGAAGAACAGTTCGAAATAAGTCTCCTCTTAAGCTCTTGGAAACTTTTCTCGCATTCTTCGCTCCAAACGAATTTTGTATCCTTAGGAGTTATTTGAGTTAATGGAGTAGCGATTCGAGAAAACCCTTCCACGAATCTCCGATAATAACCAGCTAAGCCCAAAAGCTACGTACTTGATCCACCGACTTGGTTGCTCCTCTACTTTGTATTGCTTCAATCTTCACGGATCAACAGATACTCCATGTTTCGACACCACGTGCCCAAGGAATGCTACTTCCTCAAGCCGAACTCGCATTTCTTCAATTTGGCATATAGTTGGTTTTCACGAAGCCTTTGGAGTACCGACTTCAAATGGTGCTCATGATCTTCACGGCTTTTGGAATATATGAGGATGTCATCAATAAAGACAACAACGAATTGATCCAAATATTCCTTGAATACTCGGTTCATCATATCCATGAAAGTCTTAGGAGCATTAGTTAGTCCGAAAGACATAACTAAGAATTCATAATGCCCATACCGAGTTCAAGGCGCGTCTTTGGAATATCTTGATTCTAATCTTCAATTGATGATATCCGAAGCGAAGATCGATTTTGAAAAGAATTGTGCCTCTTGAATTGGTCAAACAAGTCATCAATACGAGGTAGAGGATACCTATTCTTGATAGTGACATGGTTCAATTCAGATAGTCAATACAAAGTCGCATACTCCCGTCTTTCTTCTTTACAAATAAAAGCAGAGCACCCCAAGGAGATGTACTAGGGACGAATGAAACCGATGTCCAACAATTTCGTAGTTGGACCTTTAACTCTGAAGTTCAATAGGAGCCATTCGATATGGGGTTTTAGAAATGGGCTTTGTACTAGGTTCAAGATCAATAAAGAATTCAACTTCACGTTACGGGGTAGGCCAGGAAGTTCTTCGAAATACGTCGGGAAATTCAATAACAACGGGAATATTATTCAAATTTGACGTGTCTTTATTCAAATCCATAACATGGGCTAAGAAAGCTTGACATCCGTTTTTTAATAAACGAATAGCTTTATGATTAGATATGAAAGTGATTGATTTTAATGGTTTAGTTGCTTGAATTGCATAACAACGGGTTGGTTAGGAATATGAAAACTAACAACCTTACGAAAATAATCAATTTTGGCATGATGAGTAGTTAACCAATCAATCCCTAAAATCACATCAAAAGCAAGTATCTTTAAAGAGATAAGGTCAACAGGTAAGGTAATGGTGCCAACTTGAATCAAACAAGATTTATAAGCGATGGATGTGATGAAAGTTTCTCTAACTGAGTTTCCACAGATAGGTCAAAGTCTAATTTCTCCGAGTCAAGTTTAAGCGTTGAGCACATGCGGGAGAGATAAATGAATGGGTAGCACCGGTATCAAGTAAGGTATAAACTTCGCAAGAATTTATAAATAGCTTACCCGTGATCACCTCGTTTGGGTTCCTCGCATTATGACCGATCCACAACAAAACGCTCTTCCGGAATCGTTGACTTTGACTTTTACGGGACGATCTTTTGAGTCACCGTCCCCATTGAACTAGGTTTCGCTTTCTGAGACAATCTCGAGCGATATGTCCTTCCTTTCCACAATTATAGCATACCTTGAATCTGTTGTGGGCGTTTTGGTGATATGTCCCTCTTTTCGCATTTGTAGCATATGGCCGGTGGTCGTTCTCCTCCCTTAGAACCGATTCTTTGCAAGACCATCATCTTCACATGGTCGTTGTTAAATCTCCTCTTTTAAAATCTCCTCGACTCGCTTCTTCTATTTTCATGGCCATGATTACCACCGAGTGGTTACCATTTTTCATCAAAATCTGCATTTCTTTCTCCATTTGGTTATCATTATTACATTGATCGCTATCTCGTACGATCTGGTTGTGGTCCTCAATTGACCGTACTCGTTATCTCGCTCTAATAATTGAGCCACATTTTACAACATCTCGAATAAAGAAAAAATTTATGAGAGATGAGATCTTCGACGTATCTTGGGTTTCAAACCTCTAAGAAACATCCGCGTCACACGTTCCTCATTCTCCACCAAATGAGGTGCAAACACGGATAACTCTCGCAAACTTTGCCTCGTCTTTGAGACACCGTCGTGTTGTTCTCGCTCTAATCGATGAACTCCACTTCCTTCATATGACGAACACTTTCGGAAAGTATTTGTCATTAAATAGTTTCAAACGCGTTTCCCAAGACATCTTTGAGTGCGGGTGGATGGAGTGTACGCTTCATGAGACTCCACCGATGAGTCCGCCTCGCCACGGAACATAAAGGTGGCGAATGGAACCTTCTGTTCCTCGTGCATCCCAAGACATCGAATATCTTGGTAATTTGCTTGACCCATGTTTCCGCATGGCATGATCGGATCTCGCTTTCCCTTAAATTCTGGTGGTCCCAACTCTTTGAACTCGCTTGGTTGTGACAACCCGTGAATTGCTATCATTTCCTCCTGTATTTTGAACACGAGTCTCCTCGTTTGATTTTGCATGAAGCGCAAAAACTTCTAAACATCCCTCGTTCATCATCGCTTTCAATGGTGTTGTTCACGGGGGAGGAACATTGACTGTTGCTGTTGCGTTCTCCTCGTTGGTGAGTACTGAGCATCTCCACGGTCTCATTTCCATGGTTAATATTCTCATTCGACATTCTCAAATCACCGTCTATAAAACAAGGGTTAATTAAGGAAATCAATATATCACATAATATCCCTATATATCTTGACCAACTAACAAATAAGCTTAGGTAGGACACACTAGCGAAGGATTTACTCGTCTCTCCCTCCTAGTTCTATTCCCGATCTCCGGCCAGAGACCATATCCTAAGCTCGATACCAATGTGGCGCCCCCAAAATAGGTATACATCACCTAATACGAGTTGTCAATACATGATATGTAAACAACTACAACTTTATTATTACAACAAGAAAAGCGTGAGTTTGAATACAAATATTATCTTCAGACAATATCTATACTCAAATAAATCTTCATCACATTTATTGATACATTATTTTACAAAAATGGTGAGGACTACTAAACAATCCTTTCTAAACCTTCATTCCATACCCAGGCTTCGTACTCGCTTATATTCTCGCCTCCACGAGAAAAATGGAACAAAAAGGAAAAGGGTGAGCTCAACTAGCTCAATAAAGAATATTATGACTAAGATAATATACAACAAATTATCGTTAGTCTTCAACAGGAAAAATCTAATAGAATACTGATAGACAACAAATTTTAAATCAATATTCGCAATGAAATAATAATTCATTAGAAGAGTTAAGTAGAGAATGCAAACTACTATCTTCTATGTATGAATTTAAAAGTTCATCGTCTCATCTTTTATCCTGTAACATCAATCAATATACATACGGAATCAAATATTCATCTTTGCACTCTGAGCCAAAGATATTCATCGATTGGTCATGTTCATTTAAACACCGCTCATCTTTGCACTACGGGCCAAAGATATTCTTCAGAAATCATTCATCTTTGCACTACTGGCCAAAGATATTCTTAAGAAATCATTCATCTTTGCACTACAGGGCCAAAGATATTCCATAATATCATCATTTAAGAGGCGAGGATGATGAAAATATTTTTAAAAAAGCGAATCCGGTGAAACAAAATGACAAGGATTAAGGATTAAGGATTCGTACTTGGTTTTATCCACGTCAAAAAATACCTCAAAAATAATTATAGTGGTGTAAAATTCAAGAATGATCAAAACATGGATACACTCGAGTTAGTATCCGAATAGATGTTTTAGACGAAAAGAAGAAATTTTATTTTTCTATTGAATAATCACCGTATCACGTGAATAATCTTGAAGTATCACGTGAATAGTAACTCAGACACCAAAAGATAGAAATTCCACAAAAACATCTTCACGCTTCATGAATAGTACTCGTGAATAGTAACTTCGTGAATAGTAACTCATGAATAGTAACTCGTGAATAGTAACTCATGAATAGTAACCCGACATGAAAAAATTCCAAATTTGATAAAACTTTAGATCAACATTTCAAAGATAATGATATTGAAGAAATAATATCATTTGAGAAGAAAATAACATCCCTTACCTCGAAAGATCGAGACTTCTAATTTGAAACAGGATATAGGCTATGACTTGGACTTGCACCGTATAGCAATACTCAAAGTATACTCAAAATACTCACAAGAATAAACTCGATAATATAGAGAGAAAACTTGATTTCGGTGTGATTTTCAATTCTAACCTAAGCACCCTATTTATAGGAAATTGCTTAGAACACCAAAGCGTAGAAAATTTAATATATTAATAATATTATTTTTCCACATCTTCCACGCACACCATCAGCTGAAATCAACCACTAACACATGTCCCATAAGTGACAAAAACGTTTTTCATGCAAAACTTACTTAAAACTCCAAAAAAAATGATAATCAATTAATCAAGGAACTTCAATAATTCATAATAAATAGCCCTTTCATCAGAAAATTGAATCTCTTGAGTTTTTATAGGAAATTCAATTCTCTACAACTTTACAGAAGAAAGTTTTTCCAAATTCCAAATAGAAATTGACCGAAATCCATAAAGCGGTTGATTTTACAAAGTTATAATCAAATTTCGATCGATAAATGAGGTCCACCGACATGTTTAACATGTTTTAAACATTTATTGCAACAAAATACTCTTTCTCCTCGTATACTTATATATCCCACATTCGTTGTAAAAATATCACAGTTAATATATTATTAAAATAATATATTTAAATGAATTATTTTATCGGAAAAAGATAAAATATTAATTTTCAACAATTGTCATTTTAAAAATTTTCTCCATCTATATCCACATAAAATCAATATTTTCCTCATCATATAAATCAATAATTAATTATTCACAAATAATATTACAGAATCACAATATTGACAACCGGCGGTTCCTCAGGGAAGAGGGGCTTTCAATAAGAATTTCTTCTTCTTGGCATGCAATTAGGTGACCAAACCTCTCCTTAGGCGAAATTTTCTAGACATTGCCAATAATGTTATCTAATAATATTATTCAGATAATATGAATTATTGCTTCGATAATGAAAATAATCGTAATGACAATTATTGAAACAACAATGAATATAAAATATCAACGCAACAATTATTAACTCGATAAAATCTTTGAGCAATAATTATCGTAACCATTATTGAGTAGTGCCTTCTTACGTAAGAATCAATAATTGGTGCAATACCATGTGCTCTTGTTCAACAACGGCGTATTAGTGTGTTTTAACCACAAGGGTATTCCAACAATGATTACTTGGTAACAACTACTAGTTATTAAAAAAACAACTTATATTTGTCGTTTTCTTCATCCATTCGCTTTCCATTATGGGGCCCACACACATGGTCGCTACCGCCGTCATTTGCGAATATTCCCAGACAAATGACGAATATTCCACGACCAAACGAATATTCCCCGACAACAATGAGTATTTTATAACCACTTGCTTATTTTGAAATATTTGCGTATTTAACCCTTAACTATCCACATTAATCAAATCAACCCTTACTATTTCAAAATAATAAATAGAGAAAATTCCTTTTTATTTAAAAATTTCGGGGTCTTACAGATGAAGTATAGAATTAGATTTGATCATGATAGCATGTGTTTGTGATTTCTGCATATACGGAATTCATAATTCGTGTTTAGGATATAGATATGCCTTTACGCCATATGTAATCTTATAGAGAACTTGTGCTTTAAATCCCTTTTAATTGTAACTCATATAGAGATATAGTGGATTAGTTAATTAGGGTGTCTTGCTTAATTCTATCAATTGTGGATTTAAGTGAGTATGGGTATTATGCATCGAGAGGTGGTTTTATCTGCTTTAGTGTTCTTGATTAACAATTCAGGATAGAAAATAATTGATGAGAAGTATATTAATTTAAATGAAGCAATAAGTGAAGTTGTGATCTTAAATTTCTATAATCTGATTTTTAATTAGTGGTAATTAGAATTAGTGTAATTAGATAATTTAATTTATATTGTTAAATTGGCTGTTTAAATAAAACTAGTTTGATCAAGGGTTAGTACTTGGTAATTTGTATTAATAATTCCTTGTGGGAACGATACTCTACTTTCACTGTATTACTTGTTGACCACGTATACTTGTGTATTGTGCGTAATTAGATTTTACCCAACAAAAACCTAATTCCTTAATTGTTAAAGAGGGTTGCCTACATCTATAAATAAGAGAAGTCTTATTATGGGTGTGGGTTGTTGACTTTTTAACAAAAAAATATACGTGATTCCAATAGTTAGAGAGTACACCTTTTTCTATAGAGATAGAAAAACTAAGGTTTAGCCAACCATCCTTCTTCTTGAATATTTCTTCTTTCTTGGTGGATCATCTCTACAAGCCAACCCTTTGGGTGGCTAACATTGATCAAAGGAAGGAACCAAACCCAGTGGATTCAAGTTAAACGCAAAAAGGATTGGAGGTGAACTTGTACCTGAGGAGGCTCGAATCTTCAAGGGTATAATTCTTGTTCTCTATCTTTTCATTTAATTAATAATTGTGCATAAAGGATGATCCGGGTATATGGTTTGTAAAATTTTTAAACTCTAATTTTCCATGCTTCCACTTATTTTGTGCAATTTGATTGCATTCATAAATATTACAAACCTAACACTAAGGGCCAAAGATATTCATTATTATCACCAGTGGTCATGATCATGCCAGAAACTGTCCATCAATGCACTCCGGGCTAATGAGGACTTTTACCACATCATTTGTAATATTACAGGTCATGATTATACTGATACATAATTAAAATAGATATACATCACCCATTCTGAGTCGCCAAATACATGGTACAGAATTCAAAAACAAACTTAATTATACAACTGTCGTGTAAAATATAACAAAACATAGCTGTGAGTTTTAACATGAATAGTGTCTCGTAGATAACATCCAAACTCAAATAGAGTCCTCATTACAATTATTATCACATTATTTCATATAATAGTGAGGACTACTATAGCCACCATCTTAGACCATCACTCCGTTCCCCGACTAGTCCCAGCTATACTCTTATTTCTTGAAGAGAACAATGAAAGGAAAAGGCGAGCTCAACTAGCCCACTAAAGAATATTATGACTTAGATAATGCAGAATAAATTATCATTAGCCTTTAACAGTGTTAAACTGATAGAATACAATAGATAACAAGTTTAACTGCAGCGGAACAAACAATCCATTAGAAAAGTCAAGTATAACATGATATCTACTATTTCTATGATTTAAAAGTTTATCATCAATTTTATCGCTTAGACTCAACTCAACAAATAATCCACATCACTGAATTATTCATGCACTACGGGCCAAGAATATTCATTATTATCACATCCATGAATCATCCATACACTACGGGCCAATGATATTCGTTATTATCACCAATGGTCATGATCATGCCAACAATTGTCCATCAATGCAGTACGGGCCAATGAGTACTTTTACCACATCATTTGTAACATTACAGGCTATGATTATACCGATACATAATCATAATCATACCAATCAACAATCCATCTATGCACTATGGGCCAAAGATGACTTTCATCAAAATATAAGCATGAAGATGATGACAATGATATAATAATTCAATTAAATGAGAGCAAGGATAAATTTTAAAGATTTATAATTCAATTTATCCAGAATTCAATAATGTTCAAATTGTCAACATGATACTGCTTTGTGGAGTAAAATTAAAGAATAATATTTTGTCAAAAAAATGATTTGGACAGAAAAGAAATCAAATTTTGTCATGAATAGTACCCCGGGTGAATAGAACCTGAGTGAATAGTACCCTATGAATAGTACTTTGGGAATAGTACCCCGTGAATAGTACCCTGGCATGAAAAGATTCAAAAATTAACAAGAATGTTCAGAATAATATTTTCATGAAAAGATACTAGATGAAACGCAAATTTCAAGGATATTCTACTAATTTCACGGACTATAGAAGCAATACTTATCAAAATGAGTGTAGAATTTGGATTCTGAAATGAAATAATATTACTTATATACTACAGAGTATGGAAGAAAATATTATTTCATACGAATATTGAAAAAAATAATTCTCTCAAAAGAAATACGCTCAATATTATAGAAGAAGAATTCTTTGATTCTGGTGTGTTTTTCAATTCTAAACTAAGCATCCTATTTATAGTAGAATGGCAGGATGCTATTTGAAAAGAAAAATCACGGACGCACATTAATAGAAATTCACGGGCGCTTATTGAACAGAAAATTTTGATTTACTATGCAGCACTATGCAATAAAATATAATATATTCTATTATAATAATAATGAGACCAAGTAATCCCCCCCCCTGTTAACTTATATATATATATATAAAACAAAACTGAGATAACTTTCTATCGGCAGTTTTAACAAATGGGTAAGTGGGGGTCCATATAATAAACAAAATTTACAACAAATACATCATAAAAATTCCCTCTATTTATCTCAATTCACTTGGCTTCACAAAATACATTTTAAATCACATTTATTCATCATTTATAACTCAAAATTTTAACAACCAGATCATTCCCAGAAAAGAGGGGGCTTTCCGATAAGGACTTCTCTATATTGGCGCACAATTATGTGACCAAACCCCTTTCCTCGACAGAACTTTCTAGACATTGTCAATAATGCAAATAATAATATGAATAACTTTGTCATTTCAATTATTGATTTAATAATATAAAATATTGTGCAGATGATACTGTGACAATAATTTAATCAATAATATGAGATACTATGCATCAACTACTATGGCAATAATTGAATAAAACTGAGTAACTTCTCACGTAAACATCAATAATCAAAAATATTATACGATACCGTGTGCTACTATTCAACCACACGTTTTACTACACTTTTATCACCGGGTATTTCAATAGTTATAGGTAAAACTTTCGTCGTTATTTTTATTAAAAGATATTTCTATCATTTTCTAACTTTGACAGTAATTCTGTTGTGGGGTCCACCAATGATTGTACCGTCGTACGAATATTCCCTGACCAAACGAATATTTTATGACAACTTGTTTACTTTGCAAAATTTATAAATATTACCCACAACTATAACGTTATATCAAATCCACACCATAATATTCAAAATGATATTTAAGAAAATTATTCTTTATTCATAAAAGTTGGGGTCTTACAACCTCTCCTTCGTAAGAAATTTCATCCTTGAAATTGGTGTAAATACCTAGTATGTCGAAGAGGTGAGGATACCTTGATTTCATTTCAGATTCTAACTCCCAGACCATTTCTTCAACAGCGTGGCTTCTCTACAAAACTTTGACTTGAGGTATAACCTTGGAGCGTAGAATATGTTCCTTCTTTTCCAAGATTTTAACAGGTACCTCTTCATACGTTAAATTTAACGCTATCTCGTCTGGTTTTAATTCTAATGTGGTTCAGGTCTTCCACATATTTACGTAACAAAGATATGTGAAAAACGTTATGAACACGAGACATACTTGGCGGTAAGGTGAGTCTATAGGCCATAGTTCCTACTCGATCAAGGATTTCAAATGGGCCAATGAATCGAGGATTGAGCTTTCATCGCTTTCCAAATCTTGTAACTCCTTTCCATGGAGCAACACGTAACAACATATACTCTACAACAATGAATTCCACGTCCCTTCGATGAAGATCAACATAACTCTATTATCGATCTTGTGAGATTTTTATACGCTGCCGGATCATTTGAATCTTTTTTGTTGTCATGCGTACCAATTTCGGTCCCAACAACATTGCTTCACCCACCTCATCCCAGCATACTGGAGAACGACACTTGCGTCCATACAATGCCTCAAATGGAGCTATGCCTATACTTGCTTGATAACTGTTGTTGTAGGAGAATTCAACCAATGGCAAGAACTTGTCCCAACTTCCTTTGAAGTCAAGGACACAAAGTCTTAAAAGATATTCAAGAGTTTGAATAGTCCTCTCTGACTGCCCGTTCGTCTAAGGATGATATGCCAAACTGAATCGTAAATTTATGCCCATAACTTTCTGCAAACTGACCCAAAATCATGAAGTGAATCTTGGGTCTCAATCAGAAACTATGGATACTGGCATACCATGCAGTCTTACAATCTTATATATGTATATACGAGCAAGACGTTCAAGTGAATAAGTTTCTCGTATAGGTAAGAAAGGAGCAGACTTGGTTAATCTATCAACAATGACCCAAATTGCATCTATGCCTTGAGAAACCTTGGGAAAACCAGTAATGAAATCCATGGTAATGTGCTCCCACTTCCATTCTGGAATTTCAAGTTGCTGCAATGAACCTTTTGGCACCTGATGCTCCGCCTTAACATGTTGACAAGTTAAACACCTTGAGATAAATTCTGTTATCTCTTTCTTCATATTGCTCCACCAAAATGTATGTCAAAGATCATGATACATTTTGGTACTCCTAAGATGGATTAAAAACGGTGTGTTGTGCGCCTTCATCATGATTTTATACTTCAAATCAGAGTCGTTAGGAACACAAAGTCTGGAATTTAATCGAAGTATTACTTTTTCATCGATTCTTACTTCTGGAATAACACCTTCTTGCACTTTCTTCCTCATACGCATCAGCTCCAGGTCTGTAGCTTGAGCAGCTTTAACTTTATCAATTAAAGTCGGTTCTACTTGTATATTTGACATCACCACGTGGGTCCCTGAAGTATTTAACTCTATCTCCATCCTTTGTAAGTCATACAAAATGGGCCTTCACGTTGACAATATCGTACTTGTACCCGCATACGATCTTCTACTTAACGCGTCAGCTACTACGTTCACTTTTCTAGGATGGTATTAAATGGTATGATAGTAATCTTTCAACAGCTCGAGCCAACGTCATTGCCATATGTTCAGTTCCTTTTGGGTGAAGAAATATTTGAGGATTTTATGATCCGTATAGATATCCACTTTCTCCCAATACAGGTAATGTCTCCAGATCTTTAGCGCAAAAATGACTGCTGCCAACTCTAGGTCATGAGTTAGATAATTCCTCTCATATTCTTTGAGTTATCGTGAGGCGTAGGCTATGACTTTTCCATGTTTCATGAGAACGCATCCTAAACCTTTGCTTGAAGCATCACTGTAGATGACAAATTCTTCCAAACTAGATGATATTGTCAGAATAGGTGCTGAAATGAGTCTCCTCTTCTTGAAATTTCCACTTTTGTTATCTTGGCCATAATTACCACTGAAGTGGTTACCATTTCTTGCATGTTGACTTCCTCCATGTTTGTTGTCACCACTTTGATGACTGCTACCACTGGTATTATCATTTTGTTGGCTGCTATCTCTTGGTTGGGTTGACTCATTATTGTACTCCAATAACTGAGCCAAATTCATAACATCTGAATACAAGCAAAGATTGTGAGAAATGAGGTATTGACGTATTTCGGGTTTCAAACCTCACCGAAACATTCGTGTTATTCTCTCCTCATTATCAACTAAATGGGATGTAAACCGGGATAACTCCGCAAACTTAGCTTCATATTGCGACACAGTCATATTATTTTGCTCCAGCTTGATGAATTCCACCTCCTTCATATGACGAATACTTGCGGGAAAATACTTGTGACACCCCCAAATCCGGGTACTCCATTCCCACAGGATTTAGTGCTCAATATCCAAAATAATTACATCTAACTACCCATACTAAAGGATAAAGACACAACTTAAATAACTTAAACAATAGTCTTCCCCATTAAAGGGTTACATCAACTTAAAACAATCCCATGTAATCTAACCTTAAACTATTACATAAGTATGCGGAATACATCGCAAAATAAAATAAGTTTTATAACATAAATTCATTAAGTAAATTCAAATAAGTCTTCACCACTTGGACATCTTGCCCTTTCCTTTGCTAGAAGACGGCTCTTCAACTTTGTCAACATTAGATACAATGTTAATTGCAAGAGTGAGAAAACAATTGCTCACTAATATAAAGAATAATAATAGCAACAACATGAGATTAAACGATGAATACTGAAAAATAGAGAACTCGCTCTACGAATCAAGAATAGAAAACAAATTCAAGATTTATCTGAGGGTCTTTAAGACCATGAACTATGCCCCTAGTAATTAGGTATTTTTTACCTCAACCTTAACAGTCGTTTAGACTATACAGATCCTTCCTTACATACTTAGGGGGATCAACCTTTTGTACCATGTATTGTGTACAAACATCTAAACGCTAACGCATACATAATCCCCTATATTAGGGTTGTTCATCTCAGTTTGACTTTAGGATTTCTGTACTAAAGAAAGTTTAGTTTGGAACTAGCTTATCAGTGGTTCTAGAATTTTAGAACACTCATCAATTATAGATTAGTCTAATCAATAAAAGTTTATTTGTTATTCGAAGGTTCAACACAATAATGTAAGATTGAACAACAGTACATAAGTCAAAGATTGAATATTAACAATACACAATTTAATAGACATGTTATAAACAAAGTACTACATCCAAAAGAGTTAGAAAACTCATTTGGTTCAATGAACTTAAACAATTTATGATTTAAATAGCAAGAACAAGAGTTAGGAATGTGAAACTCGCTCATTGTAAAAGAATTAGAATACAAGAGCTTACATAATTATAAACAAGATGGAATCAATAAGCTTGCTCAGCTTAAATATAAGGTTTAGGAACTTGCATAATGATAAATTAGGGTTAAAGAGCTTGCTTGACAACAAAAGATAAATAGAGTAATGACACTTGCATTCATTATAAAGAGAACGAAGTTAGGAAACTTGCCGCGTGCGTAAGCTACACAAGTTTAATAAACGTTCGCCAAACACCCTACATATACCATTAGGATCACAATATCGATTAGTTATACTATCATTAACTTTATAAGTTCAATTCACCATTTTACCTAATCTCTGTGAATTAGAAATTGTGTTGGATTGTTGATATATGTATGTAAAGTATGCAGTTCTAGGTCTAGAGATAACACCAGAGAAGTCATAAAATGAGAAATTTTAGTTTCTAATTTCTAATTTCATAATTTCTACCCAGTTTCAGTCTCGGAAACAACCCCGGGAGTTTCAGTTTCAACCTCAGAGACAACCCCGAGGAATGCAGTTCCAGGTCTAGAGATAACACCAGAGAAGTCAGTTACATCTCGAAGACAAC
Source organism: Panax quinquefolius (assembly GCA_020205615.1). Classification (NCBI taxonomy): domain Eukaryota; kingdom Viridiplantae; phylum Streptophyta; class Magnoliopsida; order Apiales; family Araliaceae; genus Panax; species Panax quinquefolius. Next base: position 68,193,727 of record CM035157.1, read on the forward strand.
CCCGAGATACTCAGTCCCATCCCAGAGACACCCCCGGGATATGCAATGACAACCTTAGAGATAACCCGAGGAATGCATTTGCAGTTCCAGAGATAACCCCGAAAATGCTTGTTTCAACCCCCAACAGTCAGCTTCAACCTCAGAGATAACCCTGAGGCACTCAGTTCTAGTCCCGGAGACAACCCCTGGATGTCAGGCACACCTTAAAGACAACCTTGAGGATATCCAGTACTTACAGCAGCCCAATCGCAGAGATAACCCTGAGTAACGACTGCTAAATCAGCCCAAACTGGAGATAACCCCGGTGAGGGGCAAAATCATCATTTTGCCACCTCGATCCCACATTTGCGTTATCTCAACAATAATTCAACATACATTCCACATAAAAGTGTCCTACAAGAACCATAGCTCAAATCCCGAGTGACTACTACACAAGACAGCACACCGAATAGAATTTGAAGACCCGAAGATCTAGGCATGGCCCTATATTCCCGACTTCATACAACCTCTTATCCCATGTCATTGTGTAGCTCTCAACAACAGTATGAGATTCTGAAATTATGAAATGAAAGTATTCAATTTTCTTATAATTATTATTTTATTTAGTAAATGGTTAAATTGAGAAAGGGTTAAAGTTAAGGGTGATATTTGAAAATTTTATAAAGTAAGGAAGTTGATATAAAATATTCGTTGTGTCGGGGAATATTCGTTTTAACAGGGAATATTTGTACGACGGCACAATCATTGGTTGACCCCACAATGGAAGTATTATCGTAGGTAGAAAACGACAGAATTATCTTTTTATAAAAATTACGGCGAAAGTTTTACCGTTAAACTGTTGAACTACCCGGAAGTAAAAGTACAGTAATACGCGAAGTTGCATAGTAGCACACGATATTGATTATTGATGCTTACGTAAGAAGTCACTCAATTATACTCAATTATTGGTACAGTAATTGCTGCATAATATCTCTCATATTATTGATTCAATTATTGTCACAGTATCATTTGCATAATATTTATTATTATTAAATTAATAATTGAGATGACAAAGTTATTCATATTATTATTTGCAATATTAACAATGTCTAGAAGTTCTGTCAAGAAGAGGTTTGGTCACCTAATTGCGCGCCAATAAGGAGAAATCCTTATCGGAAAACCCCCTCTTTCCTGGGAATGACTTGGTTGTTAAATATTATGAGTTATAATATTAATGATGAAAAAGTTTGTGTTGATTAAAGATGAAATTGATAGTTCCATTGTGTTGGGATTATTAGTGTTAGTGGAAATCAACATTTATTTCGATAATAATTGATGTCTGGAAGTTATATTAACCAATCGGGTAATTAATCGGATAAATGAGCAATTAGTTGCTATTAATTCACATGCTCATAACTATTTGTTCACATGTGTGTACTATTCATTCACATGTATGTACTATTAGGGGAGGTGGTGCAAGATTGATAATACTTGCATGATTAAATTAAAAATAGAGGTATAGATGAAGGTACTATACTGTAATTAATTTTTTTCACATGTATAGAACTATTGAGTCACATGATTGTACTATTAATTCACATGATATACTATTAGGGGAGGTGGTGCAAGTTTGATAATACTTGCAGGACTAAATTAAAAATGAAGGAAAAGATGAAGGTATTATACTATAATGTTTCGAGCCCCAAAATGTGCAATTATCGAAACTACATTTTCCTATAAATAGAAGCTCATTCTTCCTTCATTCTCATAAATTCACTAAGACTCACAAGAGCAATTATAGAGAGATAAGCTATAGAAAGAGAAGTTATAGAGAGATAGAAGAAGAGTAGTTTGCTACTTCACTACTCCAGTATCCAGTCTTATTCTGAGGTAAGGGGTATTATTTCTTTCATATTCATGAAGAGAGCTTATGTTATTCCATTCTTTATTATTATGTTGGAATAACCTTTCTATGCGAAGTACCACATACATGGTGAAATTCTTCTGTTATTCCATCCTTTATTATTATGTTGGAATAACCTATCTATGCGAAGTACCTCATACATGGTGAAATTCTTCTGTTATTCCATTCTTTATTATTCTGTTGGAATATCCTATCTGTGTGGATTACGCATGACTGGTTCCATTTTTATTATTACATTTGAAATATCCATGCATGCGTATTACGCATGACCTGGTTCCATTATTTATCATTCTATTGGAATAACCTGTCTGTGCGGTCTATCGCATGTATGGTGAATGATCCTTCGTATTCATTCTTTATTAAATTGTGAAAATGATCTGTCTACGTGGATTACCGCATGACGGGTGAAAATCCATTTGCAGTTTCGTATATTCTATTATACTCGTCTGAGATATCATTTCTTTTGTACTCATCACAGAATATCATTTTCTTTGGTATTTTTTTTACAAGTTACTATTCATGGGTTATTATTCACCCAGTTACTATTCACTCTAGTATTATTCACTCGGGTATTCGGGGCACTTTTTGTGCCGGAGTACTATTCACGAGTTACTATTCATGGGTTACTATTCACCTGATTACTATTCACTCTAGTATCATTCACTCGGGTATTTGGGACACTTTTCGTGTTGGGGTACTATTAACAGGGTACTATTCCGAAAGTACTATTCACGAGGTACTATTCACCCAAAAAATATATTTCTTTTCTGCCCAAATTATTTTCGGTACATGAATATTATTCTTGAATTTTACTCTACAAAGCAGTATCATGTTGACAATTTGGACATTATTGATTTCTGGATAAATTAAATTATAAATCTTTAAAATTTATCCTTGAACTTGTTTTATTGAATTATTATGTCATTGTCATCATCCTCATGCTTATATTATGATTAAAGTCATCTTTGGCTTACGTGCATAGATGGACTTGGTATGATTATGACCAGGGATTATTCGGTATAATCATGACCGTAATGTGACGAATGATGTGGTAAAAGTCCTCATTGGCCTATAGTTCATTGATGGACAGTTATTGGTATGATTATGATCAGGGATTATTCGGTATAATCATGACGATTAATGGTTACACGAATATCCTTGGCCGTGGTGCAGGGATGATTCAATTTTATTTATTAAGCAGAGTCTCAGCGATAAAGTTGATGAAAAACTTTTAAATCATAGAAGATAGTAGATTTTATGCTCTTCTTGACTTTTCTAATGGATTGCTTATTCCACTGTAGTTGTTGATCTAAAACTTGTTGTCTATTCTATTCTATCAGTTGTTATACTGTTGAAGGCTAAGGATAATTTATTATGCATTATCTTAGTCATAATATTTCTTACTGGACTAGTTGAGCTCACCCTTTCTTTCATTGTTTCTCTGTGAAATGAGAATATAATTTGGGACAAGTCAGGGAATGGAGTGATGGTCCAGGATAAATGGCTTTAGTAGTCCTCACTATTCTATGGAATAATGTGATAATAATTGTAATGAAGACACCATTGAGTGTAGATATTGTCTAGATGACAATATTCGTGTTTAAACTCTCAGCTATGTTTTATCGTATTTTGCACGATAGTTGTATAATTAAGTTTGTAGTTGAGTTCTGAACAATGTATCTAGTGACCCAAGATGGGTTGTGTATGCCCGATTTGGGGGCGTCACAAACAGCATTCCGAAAAGGTATTATACGTCTCAATCGGATGCTTGGATCAAAAGTTATGAAGGTTCGAGCGGACAACGCGTTGCATGCATGCACGCACTTCGAGACAGCGGGGACCATGGAGCCTGGGGGCACCCCGGGTAGCCGTAGGCCTACGGCTCTCCCCTCTATAAATAGAGGGCTTGAGGTGGCCATTTTAGAAGGAAAAAAGGCGAGGAAGCCCTGTCCATTTTGCTCTGTACACACTATAAACTAAGTGCTTTCTCTTTTCATACACTTGTGAGCTTGTGCTTTGTCATATTTTACCGGTGGAAACCGAGTGTTCATTCATTTAAAGCCATTTAAAGTCTTCTTGGCCGCCCACTTTAAGACTTCTTACATTTCTTAAAGCCTTTCTCCACTTTTTGCATACACAGTTATTCACGTTGAGAGTCGTGTTGTGTGTGTATTCTCGGACTTCGGTCCATGGCTTTTTATTTCTTTTGTATATATATATATATACTAACATCATCGAGTTATGCCTCGATTGAGCCTGGATTTATATCCAGGCGTTCTTGCTTTTATATATATATATATATATATATATATATATATATATATATATATTTACATTTCTATTAGTGTAATAACCCGATATTTTCTATATAAATAAATCAAAAATTTTGCGTATAATTTTTTTTATTTATTAAAATAAATGTGGGAAATATGTATAAGTCAATGCATATGTATTTATGTGATAAATAAAAACATATTTATTACATGAATAATTATTTTAGAATTAATGATCATTATAAATTATAATCTTATAATAAATTAAATTGGTAATAAAAATATTTTCTTAATTATTTTCTATGAAAATATGAATATATATTATTTAAATAATATATGAAATGATTATAGAATTATTATAATAATTATTTTATTCTATTATGTGAATTTATTTGATTAGTTAAGTTAACTATTTTTACCTTAATTAGTAATGCTATTTATGCAAGATAAATCAGATATGGAATCCAAACCCTAATTCTGGATTTGGAATAAGGAAAGAGAATATTAGTATTATATTAATTATATTTCAGTGCTATAAATATGTGCAGTATATGTGTGGACTGATAATGGTTAGTCAATTATGTTGTATCATGATCAAACCGTAGCATTAATTTGTTTAATACTATTTTGAAATTCAAACGGGAAATTCAACACTGTGTTGTAATTGTGTTATATGAATTATGTCGCGTATTACAGAATTTAATGTTAATTAGGAAAAACCCTAATTATTGGAAAATCCTAATTGACAAATTAGTAACCCTAATTTGCTATGTATAATCCCTAATCGCTAAATTATCAAGCTTAATATTAATTAGTGGACTTTAAACCCTAATGTTCATGTATAATGTAATTAGAAACCTAACTAATCAGCAAACCCTAATTTATTATTTTTAGAAATTAATTTTTGTTATTTTAAACCCTAATTAGAAATCCTACAATTTTTGTGCTAAACCTTAGGGTTAAACCCTATGGGTCAAACCCTAAGGGTTTGCCATGTTACTATGTTTACCATTAAAATAATAAGGCTAATGACCAAAATATCCTTATGCACATTCTTTATAAGCTTGCTTGTGTATCTTGCAAAAATATAGAGTTGGCCACCAACTCTAACCAACCCATGTGATTAAATCTCCAGCACATCAGCCATTTACCAACCAATTCATTGCATCCAAGACTTATATATATAGGATTGGAAGAGAAAGTGTCACATTTAAGCTCATTTTTGCACAAACACTCAACCAATCTGTCTCAACTCAAAACCCACAAAAATTATAAGTATATCAGTCACAAAATCAAGCCCCACGAATTCCTTTATCAGATCAGAAGCCTAGAATCCAAATTTTTCAAAGTAAGGTATAAAACCCTACTAAGAATCCGATCTTGATTAATGTGTTAGATGTTAGTTTTTTCATGTTAAACATGTTGTTAGTAGTGTATAATGATGATATGGGTTGATAGATGTTAGATCCATAACATCTATAGGCTCAGATATATTATTTTACAAAATCTGAAAATTTTATTTTTGTAGTCTGACAATGAATGTCAGGCCTTGTAGATCTGTTCTTGTTTATTGTTTTGGTGGTGTAAAGGTTTTTACTTGTAGTATGTCATGTGGGCTTTACTCTGAAATTTGAATCAAGGTCATACCATGTACAGATTGAAAGTTATGGTTGGTCAAACATCGTTGACCGACCATGACTTTCAGTTTCTAGAAAAACCTTGATCGTGCCCAAAAGGCTCTGACAAGATCTTCATGGGCTCAGATCTAATAGTGTTTTGATGTTTTGTATAGTTCTTGAATCTAAGTTGTAGTTTGGTATATGTACTACATTATTAGGCCTTAAAATCTCCTAATCATCAAATGGAGTGAATATAGTGTCTGGTCAAAGTAGGTAATACGATCACGTTTTCTGTTTCTGGGTAACCCAGAAAGCAGATGAACGCTGTCTCTGACAGACTTTGACCGGACTAGATCTTCTTGTTGTGTTGATGTTTTTTTTGGTTTTATGTAATGGATCTGTAGTATTACATGTTGTCTAAAACCTGGAATCGATAGATCACAAAAAAATCACACGCACAACAAGTAGTAGTAAAGCTTCAAAAGTGGTTTCATTGAAGCGTTTCTTCATTTACGGGTAACCCGAGAAATGAAGAAACGACTCTCAACAAACTTTTTAATGCCTTAGATCTTACAGCTTGATGATGTTTAGACCTTATAAATGCTTGATTCATGTACCTTGCTAGTTACTCTACAAAATCCGACGTCTAAACTACCTAATACATGAATAGATCGATAGATTTAAGGCCACCAAGGTCGTTGACCGGCCATGACAAGATTTTCTGGGCAGCCTAGAAATATGATGAACACGTCTGACAATTAGTTTGCTGGCTTATAACTTGCTATTGTGATGTAGTTTGACCCTGTTTATTGTTGATTCTTGTAGTTCTACATCAGTACTACAAGATCAAAGCTTTAGAAAGCCTAGAAATATCATAGGTTGGAAATTAAACATGGTTACTCGAAAACTGAATTTGAAGGTCTGGGTTTCTCAAGAACACCTAAGGCGAAACTTTCTGTCGCCAAAGGCTTTAGTGACAGACTTAATTAATTTTAATTAATTAATTTCCAAAAAACATTTAAAAATAAAAATTTATTTCTGAAAATTATAAAAATTATTTTAAAAATTATTTTATGTTATAAAAATTAACTTTTAATAATTTGACATATTTTTCATAAATATTAGTATTTATTTGAATATTAATGATATTTAATTTATTTAATAAATGCATTAAATAAATTAATTAAAAATGATTTTATTATATTAAAAATCATTTTAAATGATAATAAGGTATTTAAAAATATTTTAAGTTATAAAATATAACTTTTAATATTTTAAAGCAAATTTCATTAATTATTTAATATTAATGATATTAGATTTATTTAATAATTATGTTAAATAAATTAGTTTAATAATGATTTTAATAATAGAAAAATCATTTTAAATAAAAATGAAGAGTTTAATAATATTTTAAGTTATAAAATATAATTTTAATATTTAAAGGTAAATTTTATTAATTATTTACTATTAAGGATATTAAAGTTATTTAATAATTATATTAAATAAATTAATTTAAAAATGATTTTAATATTAGAAAAATTATTTTAAATAAAAATAAAGTGTTTAAAGATATTTTAAGTTATAAAATATAACTTTTAATATTTAAAGGATAATTTCATTAATAATTTAATAATAATGATATTAATTTAATATTAATGATATTAAATTTATTTAATAATTATATTAAATAAATAGTTTTGAAATGGTTTTATTAATTTTAAAATCATTTTAAAAGGATATTAAAAATATTTTAAGTTATAATTAATGACTTTTAATATTTTGATAAATAGTACATTAATATTTAAATATTAATGGTAATTATTTAAAATGATTTTAAATATTTTAAAAATCATTTAAGGGTAATATTAAAACTTTAAAAGTATTTTAAGTTATTATAAATAACTTAAATATTTTGGCAATGGTTTCATTAAAAGTTTAATATTATATTAATGATAATAGAATTATTAAATTATTAAATAATGATTCTGGTATTTGAAAAATCATGATAAATTATAATAATTATTTAAAAATTATTATAAGTCAATTAAAATGATTTGACCACTGTTCAAGATATATTGAACTACAAGATAAAGTCTTAGACTCGATAAATTATCCGGTAAAGCCGTCGGTACCGTGACATGTTTTAGAAATTGATCCGCACTTAGATAATTTGACTAGATATGTGTCTATTTGTGATCCAATAACTGTTAAACATATGTGACAATGTGATTAGGTAATGTGTTGACTGCAAATATCAGTGCTATGTGTTATGATATAATATTCTAATCGAACGAATGATCTTATTAATGATAGGTCGTGATATAAAAGATAAAACTAAGTTCCGTATTGTAAGCAGCAGACTAGACAAGTATCCTACCTTTGCATTTACTTTACGCAATGGACATAAGTAAGAAAGTTTCAGAATTATATTATCATTATGCCAGAATATTAACTCTATTGTTATCGATTATGTATTCGATCATTGTTTGTCAACACAGTACTATATTATAATTCAGATATTTATTCTGTTCGTTAATTTCTAAATATGGTTATACAAGTGTCCTCACTTGGACAATCATTGTATTTAATCACATGTTGATACATACTTATTAATTTCCATTATGTATATGTTGACTTAAAAGTTGTCTAAGCTATTTGATCCGGCTAGACATAAACTTAAAAATATTGTTGAACAACATAGAACCTTATTATTATCCGACCAAATTGTTTTGGTTCGGATTCCCGACTAAGTATGAACATCCTGTATATGAGAAAACTTTTGTGCACCAAAGGCGGATAGATGAACGATAATATCGTTCTTGCATGTAGTATTGATCAATCTGAGGCATAACGGGTGATCACCCCCCGCCCGTAGTAAGTTACAACATTATGAGATGAAGTTCGCATTTAACCTTTTCGAAAATAGAAAACAATGTTCATAGTCTGTCGACTGATCTCCAGTTATAGTCAGTACATAGTTTCAAAAATTTGATATAAAATTAATATATTGTTATTATTGGTTCAACTTACTTCACAACTGTTGATTCGTTCTAGAAGTGTCGTACAAAGAAAATATTTACTTCTTTTAGCTAATATTTATAATTGTTATTACTTGCTAGGCACTCAAATGCTCATCCTTGCTTAATTTAAATGTTTTTAGCTAAGTATGAACAACCAGAAGGCTCATACAGAAACAAAGGAAAAGGAAAACAAACAAAATAAGATTTGTGGTATTCTATGTAATAGTATGACTTTATTAATATAATGATAACTATTAAGTATCATGTAATGAATGTTTCAAGGTCGCGTACCTGGGAGTAGACTCTGATGCATATGTAAATTAAGTTTGATATTTATATTATTGTTATTATTATTAGTACTATTCCGTTCATAGAAATGGTATCATGAAGCACCGAGTTCGGGTTTCAAGTACCTGAATTTGGGGGCGTCATAGTCAGGCCTGGAGTTTACTTCGTGGCCATTTACTGCTTTATTTACATTTCGTCCCGCTTGGAGTTTACTTCGTGGCGGTTGATCATCTATATATATATAATTACCACTTTTATATATTTACATTCTAATACCCCATGGAGTTTACTTCGTGGCGGTTGGTCGTCTATATATATATATTTATAGCTTTTATATATTTACATTTCTAATCCCCCATGGAGTTTATTCGTGGTGGTTGATCGTTCATATATATATATATATATATATATATATATATATATATATATATATATATATATATATACAACTTTTATATATATAATCGCTTATGACTTTCATACAAATAGCAATATCATGTGAGCACTGGGAATCATGTGATCACAGATTCAGTCTCCTGAATCTAGTTTCGGTTCCTGTGAAGGACATTTTCGACTGTAACCAACTTGTAAAATATTCACGGTGTTTGAATTTCCTTATATGGCTCTCATGGCCACAAGGAATTCGACACTGCTATGTATCTTATTTTATCAAATATGCCTTGCATCTCAAAAAATAAAAGCAATCTAGCCGAATACATATAATAAAATGGAAGTATCAAAGGCCTTAATTACTATTGAGCATAAGGGTTTGAAAAATCTCTTTTACAAAACATCATTACTATATCTTGTTAAAACTGAACTTTTATACAAAATTCAAGCCCTTTGTATATAGGTGCAAACGAGGCATAGCACTACTTCCAGATAATTGCACACTGACCCACACACACACACACATTCATATAACAGTTTAAATTGAAAAGTGGCGGTCACTGTGGTAACACGGATGTCGGGTGGTGCCTAACACCTTCCCTCCACATAATCAAGCCTCAAACCCTAATGAATCTCGGTTTCATAAACCAATTGAGCAGTGTTACATCACTAGGTCGATGTGCAAACCTTTTCTCAATTGAGTTGGTGTAACCATTTAAAAATACCAATTGGTGACTCTTACAGTCCAATCATCGACATATACAAGTCGGACCGCCTATTCTCCACAAGGATTGTAACTTTGATGTAAAGTTGGACTCAGACTTGATAGAAATACAAGAGGACTATGAGATACATCACGAGATCAAAGAATGGGTCAAAGATAAACCCAAGCCAAATCTTGATCAAACCACCTCTTTTAACCTCGGAACCTCAGAAAACCCCAAACAAATCCAGATTGGTATGGACCTCACTCCAAACCAAAGGAATGACATGGTTACTCTATTAACCCAATTCCAGGATGTGTTTGCATGGTCTCATGAAGACATGGTCATTTTGTCCACTGACATTGCCATTCATCGCCTCCCCATCAAAGAGGGATTTAAGCTAGTCAAGCAGAAGCTCAGGCGATGAAAACCTAAGTGGAGTTTAATAGTTAAAGAAGAAATTATGAAACAATTTCAAGCTGGCATCATCATGGTTTCAACATACCTTGAATGTCTATCCAACATAGTCCCTGTGCCTAAACTGGGAGGAAAGGTGCGAGTTTATGTGGATTACAGGGATCTGAATAAAGCTTGCCCTAAAGATAGCTTTCTCGTGCCATTTATCCACATTCTCATTGACAATACTGCTTAGTACGACATGTACTCCTTTGCTGATTGCTTTGCGGGGTATCATCAAATAATGGTTGCTGAAGAGGATCATGAGAAAACTGCATTCATCACGCCTTGGGGAACCTTTTTCTATAGACGGTTGTCATTCGACCTCATCAATGCCGAAGCTACCTATCAACGGGCAATGATGGCTCTTTTTCACGATTTAATGCACAAAGATATAGAGATCTATGTGGATGAAATCATTGTCAAGTCCCGACGGGAAGAAGACCACCTAGACCATCTTAGAAAGCTCTTCAACAGGTTGCGTAAGTATAACTTGAAGTTGAATTCAGCCAAGTGCGCCTTTAGTATTAAATTAGCAAGTTACTAGAATTTCTAATTAGCCACAAAGGGATTGAGTTGGATCCCACCAAAATCCAGGCCATCACAAAAATGCCCATTCCTCAGATAGAGAAGGAAATACAGGGATTTTTGGGAAGGATCAACTTCATCAGCCGATTCATCTCCTAACTCACAGCCACCTGTGAGCCTATCTTCAAGTTGTTAAGGAAGAACTCCTCCATTCCTCCTATTTTGGTACCTCTCAGGGATGGTGTTCCCCTATTCATGTACTTGTCAATCAATGACAATGTCATGGACTGCATGCTGGGACAAAAAGATGATAGAGGCCAAGAGCGAGCTATCTACTACCTCAGCAAAAGATTCAGCAGTAGTGAACACAAGTACACTCTGATAGAGAAAACTTGTTGTTCTTTAGCATGGGCTTCCATGAGGTTAAAACATTACCTCTACGGTCACACAACCCATCTCATATCCCACGTGGATCCTCTCAAGTACGTGTTCAGCAAACCCATGTTGAATTATCGACTGTCCAGATGGCAGTTGATCCTATAGCAATTTGACATCGTCTACGTGACGTAAAAGTATTTCAAAGGTCAAGGAATTGCGGATCAACTGGCCGCCACACCTTCAGGGGATTTCAGACCTTTGGAAATATACTTCCCTGATGAAGGGGTAATGACAGTTCAACAAGACCATCAGGACGATACACACCAGACATGGAAGATGTATTTTGATGGAGCTGTAAATATGGAAGGTTCTGGGGCTGGAGCAATTCTAGCAGCCATTACAGGGGAGCAGTATCCCGTCGCAGTCAAATTATAGTTTATCAGCACCAACAACACAGTTGAGAATGAAGGCTGTATCATGGGGTTGAAACTTGCCCAATCAATGGGCATCAAGTAGTTAACTATCTTTGGAGATTCTGAATTGATAATCAGACAAACCACTGAGATCTATTACACCAAAGAGCTACATTTCCTGCCTTACCATCGGCAGGTTATCCAGATGGCTTTAGAGTTTGAAGAAATATCCATTGTCCACATTCCTCGTAATAGGAATGACTTTGTAGATGCGCTAGCAACTTTGGCCTCCTTGATCAACATACCTGACAAGGAAAACATGCAAAGCATCACATTTGCCCTGCAAAAGGCTCCAGCCTTTGGGAACCATATTGGAGAAGAATCAGATGAGCTATCTCCCATCCAACACCCTTGGTATCAGCACATCAAGGAGTGTCTATGAGATGGATCTACACCCGTTGAGGCGAGTCCTGCTGAGAAAAAGTGGATCCACCGATTGGCTATGAAATTCTACCTGAGCGGAGATGTACTCTACAAACGAGATACAGGACTAGGTCTCCTCAGATGTCTGGATAAGGACCAAGCTCAGAGGCTCATGGATGAAATCTATGGTGGAGTATGTGGCCCACACATGAGCGGCCCTATACTTGTCAAAAAGATCATCAGAACAGGGCATTACTGGCTCTCTCTCAAAGCTGACTGTGATGATCACGTCAAGAGATGTTATCAATGCCAAATTCATGGGAATGTTATCCACGCCCCTCCAAGGGAGCTCCACAATATGAGTTCTCCCTGGCCCTTCACAATGTAGGTAATGGACGTGATCGGGCCCATCGAGCCCAAAGCTAGTAATGGGCATCGGTTTATCTTCACAATGATTGACTACTTCACCAAGTGGGTAGAAACAGCCTCCTTCTCCAGGGTTACAAAAAAGTCATCATTGGTTTTATCAGAAATAATGTTATCTGTCGATATGGACAACCAGAGGTAATTGTGTCAGACAATGTTAAGAACCTCAACAATCAAATGATGGAGGAGTTATGCAATAAATTTCACATCAAACATCGAACTCCGTCATCTATCGTCGAAAGATGAATGGTGTTGTTGAAGTGGCTAATAAGAATATCAAAAAGATCATGCAAAAGATGTCTGCCAATCATAAAGGATGGCCTGACTTGTTGCCTCTGACTCTATTAGCCTACAAAACCTCAATGCGCACTTCCACTAGGAAACCCCTACTCATTAACCTATGGGATGGAAGCAGTACTCCCCATAGAAGTGGAAATGGAATCCCTTAGGGTGTTGATAGACGCTCAGCTGGATGAAGACCAATGGTTACAAGATAGGTATAACCAATTGTCTCTAACAGATAAAAGGCAAACCGATGCTATCTTTCATGGTCAGTTATACCAAGAAAGGATTGTTAGATCCTACAACAGAAAAGTTCGGCTACGGCAGTTTAAACCACATGACTTGGTTTTGAAAAAAATAATTGACAACCAAGATCAGTCCATGGAAATTTTACCCTAAACTGGGAAGGCCCGTTTGTTGTTAAGGAGGTATTGACAGGAGGTGCTCTCAGATTACAGGAAATGGACGTTGATGAATTTCCACAGCTCATCAACTCGGACGCCGTGAAACGGTACTATGTCTGAAGTTATCATCAAATAAACATCATGGTTTTGGATCACCAGATCCCCAATCACTTCTAGTTTTCTAACCCTTCACTACATACAACCCTTCTTCATAACCATCTGCCCCATCAAGGAAAAACACACTCTTCAAACCAGCAACCTGGTTTTAGATCAGCAAATCCTTCACTCAACTTCATTTTCAAAACCTTTCACTCAATTTGGGTTATCCCACCAAGGATTAAACCTTTCACAGCTGAAGTTTTGTCCCACCAGGGATAAAACTTTTCACACCTACAATTTTGTCCTACTAGGGATAAGACTTTTTCACCTGTAATTTGTACTGTACATGGGATTAAACTTTTCATCGGCAATTCATCCTGCACACGGGGTGAACTACGTCGACCTGATCTCCCCAACACATGGGAGTACGTAGGCAACCATTTTATGGCCCGGTCACATCACATAAAAAAAACATCTCCACACCCTTCTACACTCTTTCACATACAGTGTTGAATCTCTTACACCAGATTCGAACTACGCAGACCTGATCTCTTCTTCAATAGGAGTACATAGGCAGCCAGTCATGGTTCGATCTTACCTCCTACCAAAATACAAAAACTTATCAAATGGTACTGAGATCAACCTTCAATCAACCACACTTCATCAGCTTTAGACCAATGGGATGGAACTAATTGATCTCCCCCACAGCAATGGGAGAATCGGTGACCATCTAAACTGCGGTTGAGTCCTCGAAGAGAAATACCAATCCATAAGAGATGGAACTACCTGGGCTCCGCTTACAAAGGAGTATCGGTGACCATCTGTGGTGCGATCAACCTCAGAGAGGAAATCCACACTCCTCGCCATTACTACATACAGAAACCAGTCCCAAGACACCAAAGGGTAGGGATACACATAGATCAATGATCCATTTTGAAAGATTTGAGACATCTCAATGTCCATCCATCAAGGGGGAGTTCAGAATACACCATGATCATAAGTCCTGGAGAAACAGGAAAATATCAAGCAAGTAACAATGCACAACTAAAAGGGAAGTGCATCAAAACATATTTCCCTGGCATATATAATTGTGTTTGATATATACAATATGTATTGTACATGACAAAATGGCTAAGCTAGTATGTGCAGGAAAATACAAGCCCATCTACAAATCAGTGTATATGCAAGTTATCAAGTCCAACATGGCATCTCTCTCTAAAGAAGGAGGTAACATTGTGAGCTCTTGCCCAAGGGTATCTACACGAGCCAACAAATCCACATCCAACTGCATGGTGACACTGTGCTCATCAATATACATGCTCATCTCTACAACAATAGAAGTAGTATGGGACCTCACTGCAGTACTATCTGTAATGGCTACATCCTAGGCAGATATAGCGCCATCACGCTCAATAATCAATGCATCTCTAGATGATCTAGCCTCATCCCACTCAGTAATAGCGGTGTCTCTATGAGCTAAAACATCATCTCTCTCCAATAGAGCGACATCTCTCCCAACAAGAGCTATCAACATCAAGGATCTTTCCTAATCCCTCTCAAACGTCATCAGATGTAAGCTTTGCTCTAAATACTCTGCTGAATGTGGGGTCACAGTAACAATTATATTAGGAGAATCCATCACAGCTACTGGTAACCTAACAAATAGCTCCTCCTTGATGGGAAAATCAATGACCTGCATAGGTTCCTAACTATCAAGATAAATCCCTGGCACGGTGGATACACCCACGGCTGATGTGGTCTATGCCTCCATACATGCAGGATACTCTGTAGAATAGCCTGGATGGCTAACGGAAAACTCATCTAGCTCACGTTGATCCCAACAGACATACACCCTGGATCTGTCCTCTGCTGACAAATGGCGAGAAGACAAACGCTGACCTAATGCCCCCTCAAAAGGATGAACGTCCTGAAACTGGTTGAACTATGACATCACAGCCAGTGGGTGATAAGTGGCCATGCCCCTCAAACTAGCTAGAGGGAGATAATCTATGTCAGGTGAATGAGTAATGAAGCTGTAGGGAGAACTGAGCCCTGTACATGGCAAAACGTTAAATGGATCCTCGATCCCTGCCAAAAACACCGACCAGGATGCAACGTCTGTACACTCCGCTGGATGAAAAGGGTAAGACATGGCTATTTCATGGGAAAAGTAGTACCCATGCCATCAGAAGGTGTCAATCGGTCTCAAGTGTGACATGAACCACACATATAACATGACCGAGCTTCCTATGAATACCCCTGCAGGATAGGTGTAACAATATGTGGCCGATCTCAATGTCTCTATCACAATCATCGGCACAATGGTATGTCCCTTCTTGAGAGCTCTGTCTGCCATGACAATACCAATGTTTAGCTCATCCATATACAATGACATGCACACATAAGCCACTACGCACATCATGAGTATGTCTACCCTGGCCATACGCCACTGATCCCTTGACGTGGTGAAATCCCCAAAGTGCTGTGTAAAATTATCCACTGAGCCAAATCTGTCTATCAAAAATCGCTTGGACACCACATGGCCAGATGTAATCTCATCCTGTACTACTCTACGCGTCAACCCGGTGAGGGTTATGAACTGCCGGCTCATGTCGCCGATGGCCATCCAAGCGCAAGGCCTATCCAATGGTAAAGCCATCAACCTCTCATACTCTTCTAAGGTGGGAGTCAACTCCTGGGTCCCAAACTGGAAATCCTGCCTCTGCGGTACCCAATGCTCTAGCATACCCTTTACAAAGCCCACAGTAACCTAGAACATCAGGAGGGTCATGAAATGTTATAATAACTGATCTACGGTCACCCGATCTGGAGGTGACAAACTATCATGCCACGACCTCAGACGGGAGGCTACCAATACTGGTGGGGTGTGATTAATACGGCTAACTATCGAGGAAGACATCTGTGTGGGCCATATCATAAGACCATCCAGGGGTCAATGCTGAATATCTCTGGACATACATATGCATAACATGATACATGCATGATCAACAATAGATGGTAATATAATGTAGGGAATGGAAAATAGTACATACATTACTAATTACTTCCTCATCTAATACATCATCTATATATAGTTAAAAATACAGGAAAATGGGGCAAGACGCCCAACAACTAACAGAGGCCTATCAAAAGATATAGCGAGAATACACATCAGAAGAAGAAAATGGTGCCAATGTTTACATCATCAATCCTGTCCACCTGATGTAACTCCTCTTGAGTCACTGGATCACCGCCAAGTGGGATGTCAGGCCTATATAATGGAGGATCTGCGTTGGTAAAACCATATGGGTCACCTAAAGGGCCAACCCCGAAGCTGGAAGGATCAAAAATATCTGCCTCTGAAGGATCTCTACCCAAGTGTCGGATAAAGAAATGTGCTCGATCTAACTGCCGGGTCAAACTGTCAATCTGTGTCAAATGAGTCAGATCTCATAAATAGGCCATCCAATCCATCATCATCATGGATCCAAGAACCATATCCCCCATGAACTGAGTGGTGCGGCTCTGGGCTTCGATGGTACGAGGGAATTACCAGCGATGGAACATATACTGAGTGAATGGAACCTCTGACAGTGTAAAGTCATCAATACCCATCAATGGGATATCAATGACAGGCGACTGCGACACAGGCCAATAACGCCTAGTAGGAGGCAAGATCGGTATACGAATCTCCCCTATGGTGCTCCTAATAGCACGCTCTCCCAAATAGAGCTCCCATACTCCATTTGTGAAGAAAGGAATCCTACGGGTGGATATCACGTACTCGACACCAGTCGGGTACCCATCCTTGAACCCAACAGTCAAATGGTCCCCAGAGTAGGGAACCCAAGTGATAGCATCAGCTGTCAACAACTCCAATTATAGACGACAATGGGTGAAACCCTCAGCTATAGGAACCTCCGCCAGTATGGAGTGATGGCATTGCCGTCCTCGTGGATAGGTATCTGGACCTAACACTCTAATAGGACGAAAGCATGAGAGCCTCTCATAGGCCCAAAACTGCCAACACAAAGGCAATCATCTGCTGTCAGTCAACACTCTGAACCTGCACATGAGAAATCAAAAGACAAACACTGACAAGTAGAAATGGGTAAAATCCAAGCTAAGCTTCTGTCAAACCCTGCGAATGCATACACATTCCCTTGAGGAAATAGGCGAAGGTGTAGGAGCTCGAATCATACTCTCCAATACAGTACACATCCCGTGTGGCGCTCACCAAAGTGAATGACACCGTGGAAGAGTTATCCGTTATGAAGAAACCCTTGATAATAACCAGGAATAATTACCGAAGAATGTGATCCCTGACTCTCACATCAACGGGTATGGGCTCACTCAACAGCCCACTCATAGAATCTATGCTCAAAGGACCTGTAAGAACTGTCTTGCCCTTGAGTGCCTCAGTCGGGACTCCTAGCAAGGATCTGACGGCAGTCGGGGTAATGTTCGCCATACAAGGCACTGGTGCCCCTCCAAACTCCATACCAGTGATAAACTGCTAATCCATCTGTGTCATCATCACCTCACAGTCCAAAAAATAGAGAGACTAAGTCTAGTGAAACCATGGCTCAGACAACAGCCTGAGATAACCCCAGGGACAACGACGGGGGAGGATGGAAAAGAACGCCTCGAAGCCCCACCAGTGAACAATTGCTCGATAATTAGGATGCAGAGCCTAATATATAAAGTAAATGCTGAACCAGTTCCCTTAAAGCTGCGTAAAGTCAGGAACCTACATCACAAAGTAAATCAACATCAGAATCCTTACTCCTCATTAATAGGAAAAAAGGAAGATCAAATCCAGCTTTTACCTCATTTACATGCAAGTAAACCGAGGGTTGTCAACTCAAATCACCCAGAAGCTCTGGGATCATCACCTCAATGCCTAGGAAATCCCTACGGGGAACATGAGAAATAGGAGTGGGGTCTGCAACTAGTACATCTTCCACCTCGTCCTCAACATCTGGTACCTTAACTCGGTTAAGATGAATCACCGCCTTCGCCAAACGACGAGGTTGTCTAACTAAACGAGGTCAAGGCACATCAAAATCCCTCCTCCGTACACCTGAACTGGTCCTGCGGGAACTACTCGGCTGATCCAGATCCATATATCTGGACACAAGTCTCCAAATCACCTCAAAAAGGGTGTGGTAAATTCTAACATGCAGCTTTTTTAAATGCACTTCATGACTATATACATGCATGCATTACTTTAATATATGCCTACAGTAGAGCTAAAAATGCATGACTACCCAATGCCTAGACTTTTGGGAAAAAAATTTCTAGTCTCCTTTGTAAACAGGATATCCACATGCACATAGGCATGACTAGGTGGTCATTCAATAGCACACCTACCCATAATCATAAACATCCTATATGCATAACACTATCAAAGTCATAATCAGTAAGGGTAGCCTAATTACCAAGATTACTTTGCTTTACAACATTTGCTCATTTGTCCTCAAATAGGATAAGGTGCCAATTTGACTATTTCAAAAGTCAAATTTTTTTACATCATTATGTTCAGCATGGTTAAATACTAACATTTACTATGTTGAATATTTTTTATCAAGTCATATGAGCATGCATATTCACTACTATATGTTTAGAAGCATTTCATGTGATAACTCATTTTCCAACGAATAAAAACTAGAAAAGAAGACATGCATACGTTACCAAGGTAGTGTCGAACACTTGTACAGTGACAAATTTTGTAGAAAGCCGCCTGAACTTAGCAGATCTGAATAAGAGCTCTCGAATTCTCTATGTGGCGCAACTTGAAAATGACTTATAAAAGAATAAGACACTTAAAACCACCCACAATTAGCCGTAGGTGTACCTGTGGCTCCACTAGATGGGTCACACCCCTCCAGATCGGTCCAATATGAGTTACAAATGAGGTCTCACAAGTTAACAAAGTCAAATTAAGAAAAGATGCTACGCGATTGAGCGGAAAAGACTGAAATCCTCGTTTTCACAGACCAAACTGCGGGTCTATCTACCACTCATTGGTCTTCGCCCAGACACAGGTTTCACTATACCGATGATCACAAATGTTGCAAAACTACACTCTCAATACCTCACAAAGGTCCAATGCTGTCAATTTTGGGTCATAACTCCAAAACACTTCTCCCCAGCAGAAACTTTATACAACTCATCCGTTGATGAACACTTCAGTGAAGGTCAAGTATCCTTGATGACATTCAACCGCTGGCAAGTAAATCAAGTGAAGCATCGAAAACCATCTGATGGTCTCAGCCATTGATGCACACGTCAACGAGGGTCAAGCAGCCTTGACATCATTATCCGTTGGCAAGTAAATTCAACGAAGCGTTAGAAGTCATTTGATGATTCCAGTCGTTGGCAATTAAACCCAGCGAAGCATCGGAGAATGGTCCGATGATGGTATCCGTTGAATAACATTTCAACAAGGGTTAGGTAACCATGACAAACACACAAACTGTTAGCAGTAACTCTAACAGAACATTGGAAGGACCTGGCAATGTAAACCATGAAAGACATCCTCATCGAGGAGGACCGATGCTGGAATATGTTATACACATCTTCGTCAGACAAAGCATAAATCCCATATAGTCTCTTGTACATGAGAGATACATCCTCACTAGGAAGTCTGTATAAAGGATTAAGGACTTTGGTGATGACCCCAACTTCAACATCCTGGAAGTTCCTGAGAACTTTGGAGTACACATCCAAGTAGTTTGTCAGGATCAATAGTCATAACTCCAGTCTCCATCAGAAGTTATGGAACCAAATAGTCATCATATCCCATTGGAAAATGGTCCAACAAACCACATTCATCATGCATTTGCATCATGCTGCAGTACATTGCATCATGACTATCTTGTCTCTTGTCACATTGCAAGTGTCCAGTATTCTTTATCTCATCCATGCCATTACACTGCATGAATATAATAAAGAGGGGCATCTGTAGACACTCAAAATTTTGCATTCCTGTTACTAACATTGCAGGAGGGCAGAATCGTCTTTTAGAGATAACCCTAGAGGTTAAATAAGTTCAATACCGGAGACAACCCCGGGATTCTCAATTTTTTCATCTTTGAGACAACCCTGAGATACCCAGTTTCAGTCCCAGAGATAACCCCGGGAGTTACAGTTTCAACCTCAGAGACAACCCCAAGAAATGCAGTTCCAGGTCCGGAGATAACACCGGAGAAGTCAGTTACATCTCGGAGACAACCCTGACATACTCAGTCCCATCTCGGAAGACATCCCCGGGATATGCAGTCCCAACCTCGGAGATAACATCGAGGAATGCATTTGCAGTTCCGAAAATAACCCCAGAAATGCTTATTTCAACCCCCAGCAGTCAGCTTCAACCTCGGAGATAACTTAGAGGCACTAAGTTCCAGTCCCGGAGATGACCTCAGGAGGTCAGGAATACCTCAGAGACAACCCTGAGGACATCTAGTACTTACAGCAGCCCAATCTTAAAGATAACCCTGAGCAACAACTGCTAAATCAGCCCAAACCAGAGATAACCCCGGTGAAGGGCAAAATTGTTATTTTTCCACCTTGATCCCACATTTGCGCCGTCTCAACAACAATTCAACATACATTCCACACAAAAGTGTCCTACAAGGACCATAGCTAAAATCCCGAGTGACTACTACACAAAATAACACACCGGATAGAATTAAAAGACTTGAAGATCTAGGCATGGCCCTATCTTCCTGACGTCGTACAACCTCTTATCCCATGTCATTTTGTAGCTCTCGAATACAACATTCCAAAAAGGTACTACACGCCTCAATCAAATGATTGGATCAAATGTTATGAAGGTTTGAGCAAACAACGCGTTGCATATGTGCACGTACTTTGAGACGGTGGCGCCCACGGAGCCCAGGGGCACCCCAGGTAGCCACAGGTGTAATTGTGGCTCCCCCCACTATAAATAGAGGGCTTGGGGTGGCTATTTTAGAAGAAAAAAAGGCGAGGAAGCCCTGTCCTATTTGCTCTGTACACACTATAAACTGAGTGCTTTCTCTTTTCATACACTTGTGAGCTTGTGCTTTGTCATTGATAAGTGGATTTCATATCCATGAATCGTTGTCCATTTCATGCTTAATTATTGCTATTTTCTTATTTTTATGTTCATTTTTATTTGTTTGTGTGTTCTTTTATGTGTAGGGTGGTGGTTGTGGCATTTAACGAAGATTTGGAGTCATTTGGAGCATTTGTGAAAGTAATCATGAAGCAAACAAAGTTAATTAACAGAATAGATGCCCGTCGGGGTGGGCTTATTTGGCCTACATACCCTCGCCGGGTCAGGGGGTCTTCAACAGCAATTAACCGAAGGGATGCCTGTGGGGCGGGTTCATATTAGGCACATACCTCGCCGGGGCGAGGGGTCTCCAATGATTGACTCTCCTGTTTTGTTTTGAACTCTGCTGGGATATGAACTTTAGCATTTGAATAGCATATGGACTCTAATTAGCAAAGAATTTTGACTGGGACTTGTGTGTTGGGATATGTATTACTCAATTAGCAACGAATTAAATAACACACAAAGGCATAATACGAAAATCAATTCCAGTTTTTCATAGCAAGCATTGAAGGGAGATTTTGAAGAGATTTTCGAGTCAATTGCAAATTTAGGCTACGTGAAGGGTGTTTTTCACTATTCTTCTTCTTAGACTTTTATTTGTAATTGAAAGAATGTTATCTTTGATTTATTAAGTTGTTATTTCATTTATAATGAACTAATTCACTTTTTAGGCTTATGGTGGATCCTTAAGTGAAACGATGATTTTGTAAACTTTGATTATTTTCCAGTTTATCTATATTAATTTGAGCTTGAATTTATGAATTGTCTGATCAACAATTCTTTGTGGATTTGTATGGAATCGAGAGAGGATATTCGAATCTAAACTTAGTGAATATAGCATGTGTTCATGAATTTTGTGAATAGCAGATTCTTGATGAATGTTAAGGTAGAGATATGATTGACATCATATGTAATCGGATAGAGAACTTAATCTTAAACCTTCTTTAATTTTAATTCACATAGAGATATAGTGGGTTAGTTGATTAAGGCATTTAACTTATTTCTATCTAAATTGTGGATTTAAGTTAATACGATATTAGTGCATCGAGAGGTGGCTAATACTACATTCGTGTTCTTGATTAATAAACTAGGATAGTGATTTGAATTGGAATAAAGGTGTAGAAATCAGAGTGAAGCTTAGGGTGAAATCATAAGTCTAATTCTCCATTAATTGTTTGAAATTCCATATTTTGATATTGGTGATTATGTTGTGGTAGTTTATTTGTTTCTTAATTTAGTTTCTATAATTTTTAATCATCGAATTGAATAGTTTAATAAAATTAGGATTAATAGGAAATTTGTAATTGTAAGGTTAAGTTTCTTACTAATTTGTCTCTGTGGGAACGATACTCTACTCATTACTATATTAATTGTTGACCATGTATACTTGCGTGTTGTGCGTATATAGATTTTACCCAACAAGTTTTTGGCACTGTTGCCGGGGATATATTTAGTATAAATATTAAAAAATTTGCAATATCAGTTTAATTAGTCCAATTTTACTTAAACATTTTTATTTTTGTTTTGTTCCTCTTATTTCAGGTTTTTGAAGTGGTTTATGCAAATTCGGTCCAAAAATCCAGACTTGCTGCCTTTTGACGACGACATTGAGAAAGGGTTCCAGAGGTTAAGTAAGTGGATCAAGGAAACGAGGCAAGACTTTGAAAATTCTGAGAAAGAAGAGGCAATGGCAGCTAAAGATTAGAAAACGTTAAAGAACTTTGCCACACCCAAGGTGACTGAACTGCAGTCGAGCATCACCAGGCTCGCAATTGCTGTAAATACATTCGAAATCAAGCCTGGGATGATTCAGATGATCCAGAATTCAGTGCAGTTTGGGGGATTGGCAAATGATGATCTGAATGAACAATTAGTTAGCATTCTGGAGATTTGCGACAGCTTCAGGTATAATGGGGTGTCGGATGATGCGGTGAGACTTTGCTTGTTCCCATTTACTTTACGGGACAAGGCGAAGAGTTGGTTACACTCTCTACCGCCGAGTTTGATAACTACGTGGGAAGACTTAGATCTGAAATTCCTTGAAAATTTTTTCCCACCGGCGAAAACTGCAAAAATGAGGAATAAGATAACAATGTTTAAGCAGCAACATGGGGAGTCGCTATATGAGGCATGGGAGAGATACAAAGAGTTGCTCAGAAAGTTCTCGTATCATGGATTGCCCAAGTGGATGCAAATGAATTCTTTTTATAACGGACTACATGCGAATCTAAGGACCAGTATTGATGCAGCATCGGGTGGAGAGTTCATGGCTAAGTGTTATGAGGAGGCCTAAAATTTGATTGAGACCATGGCGGCTAACAACTACCAGCGGCCCACAACAAGAATGACATAGGCAAAGGCGGCTGAGCTATTAGAAGTTGATGGGGTGACAGCAATACAAGCACAAATTTCTGCGTTGTCTAAGAAGTTGGATGCCATGATAGGGGCTCAGGTACAAACAGGTTGCGGTCATATGTGAATTGTGCGTGGGTGGACATCCTACAGAGCAATGTGTAATCAATCCAACATCCATCCAGTTCGTAGGTAGCTATAATAGGGGTCCACAGAATATGTACCAAAACATTTACAACAAGGGGAAGAGGAATCACCCAAATTTCTCATGGAGTAATAATCAGCAACATCAAGCTCCATGACCATCATATCCCCCAGGTTTTCAGAATCACCAACAACCAACTCAACATCAGGAAAGAAAATCAGATTAAGAGGAGTTATTGTCAAAATACATAACCAGCAATGAGGCAGCGATGAAAAACCAAGTAATAGCCATCAAGAATTTGGAAAATCAGATGGGGAAAATTGCCTTAGCATTAAATAACTGGCCACAAGAGACCCTACCGAGTGATACAGTGAGAAATTCGAAGGGAAACCACGAACAGTGTTAGGCAATTATGTTGAGGAGTGGAAAACATCTCATTGGTAAATATGTAGAAAATTCAGCTATATCGGATGAAAAAATTGATGATAGTAAAGTGGTTGAAGGAAACAAGGGTGAGGATAAGCAAAGTGAGAAAACAAAGTTAGACGACAAGCCAGTTGTATATCCTCCACCACCATTTCAGTAGAGGGTCAAAAAACAGAAATTAGATAAGCAGTTCGCGAAGTTTTTGGAAGTTTTTAAGAAATTCAGATTAACATCCCATTCGCAGAAGCCCTAGAGCAGATGCCGAGTTATGCGATGTTCATGAAAGGGATTCTGTCAAGGAAAACTTTGAAATGGGAAGACTTTGAAACAGTGGCACTAACAGAGGAGTGTAGTGCGGTGTTACAGCAGAAGTTGCCACCAAAGTTGAAGGACCCGGGGAATTTCACTATTCCATGCACAATTAGGAACATGTTATTTAGTAAGTGTTTATGTTATTTGGGGACGAGTGTGAACCTTATGCCATTGTGAGTATACAAAGAATTGGGTTTGCCCACGCCAAAGCCTACGAATATTTCATTGCAATTGGCGGATACGTCAGTCACATATCCGAGAGGCATAGTAGAAGACATATTGGTTAAGGTGGATAAGTTTATATTCCCCGCGGACTTTATTATTCTGGATTGACAAGAACATCCTGATTATCTTAGCGAAACCTTTCTTGGCCACGGGTAGGACACTCATAGACGTACAAAAAAGAAAACTTACTATGAGGGTCCAAGATTAAGAAATCAAATTTAACGTGTTCAAGGCTATGAAATTCCCTACGGATGAGGAACAATGATTCAGGATGGATATAATTGAGTAGATTATCACTCAAGATATGGGCAAGAGTTTGGTCAATGATCCAATAGAAACAACATTATTAGGGGATGAAGAGTTCGATGACCCATAATTTGTGGACTACTTGCAGATGTTAGATTCATTGCCACGAGTTAACCGATTCAGAGCGCCATTTGAACCTTTGCACACAGAGGAGTTAGCCATAGAAAAATTGAAACCGTCATCGGAGGAGCCACCCACTCTGGAACTTAAGCCAGTCCCTAAACACCTCAGGTATGCATAATTAGGCAATTCAAATTCATTACCTGTTATTATTTCTACTGCACTTAACGATCTGCAGGAAGAAAAGTTGCTGAGGGTGATTAGGGAACACAAATTAGTGATAGGTTGGACGATAGCTGATATAAAGTGAATAAGCCCTTCGTTTTGCATGCACATGATTCTGATGGAAGATGATGCAAAACCGACGGTGGAGCAACAACGACGACTTAACCCCATTATGAAGGAAGTTGAAAAGAATTAAATTCTAAAATTGTTGGATGTCGGTATCATATACCCAATTTTCGACAGTAAGTGGGTTAGTCCGATCCAGTGTGTGCCAAAAAAGGGAGGAATGACTTTGGTATAGAATGAGGATAACAAGTTAATACCGACAAGAATAGTGACAGGTTGGAGGGTTTGCATGGATTATAGGAAGTTGAATAAGGTAACCCGAAAAGATCATTTTCCGCTACCCTTTATCGATCAAATGTTGGACAGATTGGCGGGACATGAGTACTACTGTTTATTGGATGGTGCTCGGGCTCTAACCAGATAGTCATCGCTCCTGAGGATCAATAGAAGACTACATTTACGTGCCCTTACGGCACATTCACATTTAGGAGAATGTTATTCGGGTTATGTAATGCACCTGCCACCTTCCAACGGTGTATGATGGCCATTTTCTCAGACATGGTGGAGAAAAATGTGGAAGTCTTCATGGATGACTTTTCTGTCTATGGGGACAATTTTGATACTTACCTAGGGAATATGGTGATGGTGTTACAGAGATGTAAAGATACAAACCTTGTACTTAACTGGGAAAATGCCACTTCATGGTTGAGGATGGCATAATTTTGGGTCACAAGGTATCGGCTCAAGGATTGGAGGTTGACAAAGCGAAGCTGGAAACAATCGAGAAACTGCCTCCACCAAGCTCGGTAAAGGGAATTAAAAGTTTCCTGGGATATGCTCGATTCTACAGGAGATTCATAAAAGACTTCTCTAAAATTGGAAAACCCTTATGCAGTCTTTTAGAGAAGGATTCCGTTTTCAGTTTTGATGAGGAGTGTAAGTTTGCTTTTAAGTTATTGAACAAGAAGTAAACTACAACCCCCGTAATCATCACACCAGATTAGAATATGCCTTTCGAGCTGATGTGTGATGCAAGCGACTATGCGGTTGGGGTTGTTTTGGGTCAACACTGAGAGAAGGTGTTTCACGCCATATATTATGCAAACAAAATGCTATCGGAGACTTGAATGAATTATACAACTACAAAAAAGGAATTACTTGCAGTGGTGTATACGTTTGACAAGTTTCGGGCATACTTGATCGGGACTAAGGTGATAGTCTACACGAATCATTCAACTATTTGGTACCTAATTGCAAAAAAAGATGTTAAGCCAGGCCTTATCCGATGGATTCTCTTGCTTCAAGAGTTGGATCTAGAAATAAAGGATAGAAAGGGGACCGAGAATCAAGTAGCCGATCACTTTTCTAGGCTGGAAAACTAAGAGAAATTGAAAGAGGATAAGTGCAAAATCAATGAATCATTCCCGGATGAGCAATTTTTTAGGATAAATACAAAATTTCCTTGGTACGCGGATTATGCAAATTATTTAGTGAGCAATGTTCTTCCACCTGATCTCATAAGACAATAGAAAAAGAAGTTTCTTCATGACGTAAAATGGTACATGTGGGACGAACCTTATTTATTTAAGCAGTGCGCCGACAAAATGATTAGAAGGTGCATGCCCTACAGTGAAGTGAAGAACATTTTGCATGAGTGCCACTCATCTGCGTATGGTGGACATTATGGTAGTGAGAGGACAACATCAAAGGTGCTGCAATTTGGGTTTTATTGGCCTACACTATTCAAGGACGCCCACCATTTTGTTAGAACATGTGATAGATGTCAAAGGGTGGGCAACATTTCGAAAAGGAATGAGATGCCTCTACAAATGATTCTTGAAGTTGAAATTTTCGATGTATGGGGCATCGACTTCATGGGGCCATTCCCGTCGTTACTTAACAATCAATATATTCTACTCGCAATGGATTACATATCAAAGTGGTTTGAAGCCACAGCACTACCATCTAACGATGCTAAGGTGGTCCTTAAATTCCTACAGAAGAACATTTTCACGAGGTTTGGCATGCCAAGAGCAATTATAAGTGACGAAGGTAGTCACTTTTGCAACAAATCATTTACAGCTCTATTGGCAAGGTATGGGGTCAACCACAAGGTAGCGACAACTTATCATCCCCAAACTAGTGGGCAGGCTGAGGTGTCGAACAGTGAAGTCAAGAAAATATTGGAGAAAGTGGTGAATCTGAATCGTAAGGATTGGTCACTCTAGTTGGATGATGCATTATGGGCATACCGGACTGCGTATAAGACACCGATCGGGATGTCACCATATCAACTATTGTACGGAAAGGCTTGTCACTTACCAGTCGAGCTACAACATAAGGCTTATTTGGTGATTCAGAAACTCAATTTCGATCAAACAACTATAGGGGAAAAGAGATTACTTCCAATAAATGAGCTCGACGAGTTTCGCCTTCAAGCCTACGAGAACTCCAAGTTATACAAGGAAAAGGTCAAGAGATGGCACGACCAGAAAATTATGCACAGAACATTCGAGCCGGGACAATCAGTCCTTTTGTTTAACTCACGGCTGAGATTATTCCCGGGAAAGCTCAAGTCGAGATGGTCGGGACCATTAACTATAAAGCGGGTGTTCTCTCATGGTGCCGTTGAACTTTATAGTCGAAATCCGTTAGAAACTTTAAAGTCAACGGTCAATGATTAAAGCACTATTGGGGTGGCGAGTCCAACACCGATGTCATCGCCATCACATTGTCCGACGCACAATGAACAGGAAGTAGTCAGGCTGAACGACTTAAAATCAAGTGCTAATTGGAAGGCAACCCAATCTTACGTTTAATTTCTGTATTTTCATTCATAATTGTTAGGATATAGTTTTTATTAAGTTATTAGGTAGGTATTATAAAATAAAAATCTTGTTAATCTCTCCACAATGCTCCATCTTAGCTAGTATCCACTAATTCTTATGTTTCATGTCTTGCAGGATAGGGAATGGTACATTGAGTGGCTTAGCATGAAGAGGAAATAAGAAACAGAGGCAATTAGAAGAAAGCATGCCTGGCTTTGTAAGGTGCCCAAATTGAACTACACTTCACGGGGTGGGTCCCAAATTCCAAATATCAGATTCTACATGCCCACTGCATGGTAATGTCTAAGTCTAATACCCTGTGGTGGTAAGTGGGGTCATGGAAGTCGATGGAGACTTTGATGATTTATTTGGAAGTTACATGGTTCCTTCCCAATTCCACCACTTCTCCACTACTTCATTAATAACTCCAACCACCCATTACACCCACTTTAACCCCACGATTTCCAATACTCCATTACTTCTCCCCACCTCTTCAATCCACCAATTCACCCCATCACACCACCTCTATATATTGCCACATCTCATCCCAAATTCCTCACAAAACTCTTCAACTACATCCCATAAGTCTGCGAATTAGGGCATCCATAGAGGCTACTTGAGAGCAATTGAGGATCAAGCATAACACTATATATTATTCAACTTCTTTCACCCAGTTTGCCACATAAAATCAATAAGTTTGGGAGAAGAATTGTCTGTGCCCACCAAGTGTTCGACAATGTGTGTAAACAAAGTTTGGGGGGAAGATACTGTGTTTAAGGCAATAGTGAGCAAATGGCTTTGCAACCCACATCAAAATGTCAAAGGGGAGAGAGTTGAAGACCCGCACAATCGACACGGACCTTCGATCGTCAAAAATTTATAAGTGCCACCGCCACCGACCGATATGATTATATGCTGACAAAAACCCTTACACTGGAGTGAGGGTTGGCACCGGATCACGTTGACGGGGAGATGATGTAGTAAATCTATTAGAAGGGTTGGAATAAGTTCACCGAAGAGCCGGAACCCGCTGTGGTCAACATTGTAACGCCCCAAAATCCGGTCTATCTTCACACCCAGATTCCGTACGTCACGATCCCATCTTCATCCAAACATACATCATTATATACTGAAATATAATAATATACATTCTAAATTTCCCAGGTTCTAAAACCTTATAACTCCTTTCATTACAAATAATGATAATTACATTATCCTTAACATCTTACACGAGTGACTTTCATCCGCCACTAAGGATACATAACAGTTCATTAAACTAATCTAAAGTTCATTTAACTTATTATATATTACAAGTCTTCGCTCGATCTTCTCGCTCATCCACATTCTAAATGGCACTTCATCTGGATACCGTCAGCTTGATCTTTACGGGATCCTTAAGTTCTTCTAACATCATTCGCTGGAAATGTTTTTCATTTAAAGCAAGTATGAGCATTCAATTGCCCAGCAAGTCATAACAGTTGAACAAACATCTTCAAGAATTCAAATATTCTTTTAAGACTTCAATAACCAAACAAAGGTTATGAAGCAGCTTGAATAATAGGAATAATCTCGATTCCTATCATTTTAAAATAATATTCACTTTAATTTTAAAATACTTTCATTCTTCTACCTTTTTCATACACATTCTGTCTGGCTAGAATCATTAGCATAGACTTAACAATAATGGATCATGTATGAACAGAGCATTCTCTTATTGAACAGTTAAATCACAGAACAGTTCATGTCATAAAAACACCGAAGTGTTCACATTGTGGCACAAGGCCTCATATGTTCTACCACCTTGCACAAATATCACACATTCATACATAGACAGAACTTCTCAAGTTCAACATCTGAGAAGTTTAAGAAACTAGCATTCATTTGAAATATGAATGAAGTTAGGAAACTTGCCTTACGCCCAGCTACAGCTTACGCCGAACTGTTCATTTCAATTCCTATATAACACATAAGAAAACACCACATAAACCAATTAGTCATATATATTTGACTTATGCATTGATTTGCTTAACTTTACTTCTTAGGGCTCACGTTCTTGCAACCTAAGTTTACGCAACCACTTTCATTACCGTTCTATGGCTTCATGACATACGGAGATGTCTTACTTTTACGTTCATCATCTTTGATGTTTTACATCTTATCTTCTTCTTATAACTTCTCTAGGACTCAGCACACATCATTTCTCTACTAGTAGTCCATATGGTACTCTGAGTGATTTCCCACAAATAACCAACAAAAGAGTTCCCGTCTCATCTACACTGCCCATGACAGTAAGTTAGATCGGTTGTCAGTTTTGTATATACCTTCGCTCTCTGAAGGAATTGTTTAGCCCAGCTCCTATATGTCAACCATCAAAGGTTACGATTGTACTGCAACTTAACTTATCTTAACTTATCTGAACTTATTAAACTATAATCTTCGTTAAGTTAATTTCTCATTCCTTATGGCTTCCTGGCAACTAAATGCCACCCCTCAGGATTCTTTCTTATACGACTCACCTTCGGCTGTCATTACTCTTATTATCGTTCATTACGGCTTTCTCGATAATTCATGTCTTACTTACTACCTTTGTCAACGTCTAGGTCATACAACCAAGGTATACTTTGAACGTTCGTCCGATGTGAATACGATTCACGAGGATCGTTTACGTATTCAACGTTCATGTTGCTCATCTTTTAATCTCTCATTCAACCTATACTCAAGGTTTTACTCGCTTTCGATCGTTATTCATCCCATGAACCCCATGTTCATTATTCTTTCTTAATGTCAAAGCCATATTGTTCGTTGTATGCTAAGACTACTTGCAACTGCGTTACGTTTACGTTTACGTTTTTCTCTTATTTATCTTTTAATCTCTTTCAACCATTTCGTTCAACCTGTACTAAAGGTTTAATTCACTTTGTTTAAGTGTTATATTAGTTGAACATTATGTTTTTTATCTTCCCGTACGTTTCCCCTAAGAGTTGAAAGCAGCTAAAAGCTCTTCACGGGCTTTTTTCCGTATAATTGGCGTGCTATACGCCACTCTCTTCTTTATCTCTCTAGTTTGTAAGATTTTCAAAATCCCATTTAAATGAATTAAGCTTACTATTTATAGAAAACCAAGGCTAGGGGTATTTTAGTCATTTCGCCACCCAACCTCCTTACTATTCACACCTCCTTACTATTCATGACTTAGGTGTTAAGTTAACTTAGCCCTTAAGTCTACTTAGCCTTTAAGTTTCGTGGTTCCGTCTTTCGGGTTTTCGTCCGACTGTTTAAAAAACTGAGATTCTCGGAATCCAAATATTTTTGAATATTTCGTCTTTTCTTTATCGATTAAATTTTACGTATTCTTCGGATTTCTAAAAACTGAAAAACACTTTTTGACGTTAAGCGTTTTCCTTCACGTTTTCCCATAACGTAGCTAAATGAATGAAAAGTACATAACAGTACTTTTCGTCATTTTTATTTTGTCTGATTTTTACACGTTTTTTGAAAAAAACTTTTATCGGCTTACTTAACTTTTCAAGATATACTATCGTCAAATCTTTCGACGGAATGTCATTTCAACATACCGAACTCTCGAAAAGGCTTAGGTTATTCAAACCATAACCCTTAGGTTTCGTCGGGTGAATAATGCATATTTCGTCTTTTTCCCTAGAAATATTTTTGTTCCCAGAAAATTTTCATTTTTGTCTTGAAAATTATTACTCATTTAGTCTAGCTCGTAGCCAAAATTCTCTCGACTTAATCTCATCCTAGGTTCTAGAACGATTAATAAACACATAGCACATAATATTATTAATAAAAATTCATTTTATTAATAACTAATTCTTTAAACTTAAATTCTGGACGATCCAAATTTATGGGTCGTTACAAACATAGTCAAGGAATTTTATGCAAACGCCGAGGATAAAGCCCCCTTCATCGCTTATGTGCGGGGTCTCTTGGTCCCGTTCAGTGCTGATGCCATAAACAACTATTATCAACTGTGGGTGCCTCAACATTGTCAATATGCCCACATACGTGATTTTGACCCGGACTATGAGGTAATACTCAAGGAAATGACTAAGCCAGGAACAACATGGATCAAGGGTAGGAAGGGAGGCACTACTTTCCATAGCAAAGATCTCAGTCGGTATGTCAAAATTTTGTACGCATTCTTATGTGCTAAATTATATCCATCCCAACACACCTTGGACGTGACCAAAGAGAAGGCGTTACTTCTATACGCGATTGTGCAAGACTTCAACATTGACGTCTGGGCCATTATATGTTTTTCCATCCGCCGGTGCTTACGTGGAAACTTTTCGAGCGGCTTGCCACACCCATCACTTATATGTGGGTTATGTCGCCAAGCAGGTGTGAGATGGTCTGACGATGAGCCCACACAGATGCTGCTTGCGTTGCTAGATTCCAAAATGGTAGCGCGGTATTCAGTATGGGCCGGGGGCGATTCCCATCCTCGAGGACTGGGTTTTATTTTTCCATCGGCTTCGGAGGACGAAGTTGATGCTGCAGACACGTCAGAGGATGAGGCTATGAGAGATCAAGGAACCGAGTAGGTACCACAGACTGAGGCATTATCCAGTCCTCAGTTCCTTGCCTTTCAACGTCAAATGGATGCGCACAACAAGGAAACACGTCGGGAGATGCGGCGACTCACATTGAGGCAAGATCACATATTTCATGCTATGAACGTGTCTTTTGCGTCACTCAACACGATACTTCAGAGCTTCAATCCAGCTGCACAATTCTCATATCAGCCTCCCATGCCAATGCCGAGGTTTCCACCAAGTGATTCAGAAGAAGAATATCAACCACTACCTCCCAGACTTAGACGAGTGCAGGGAAGTCCGCATACACTAAATTGCGATTATTCATCCAATGAAGGCATTGTATTACATAAATTTGGGGGATTTAAATTCTTGTTTGCATGCATATGTTATTGGTTAGGCTTACAGTTTTCATTGCATTCTAGTTTTGCATATTATTTAGGAATTATCGTGTTGCATACATATAAGTCACATAGTTGCATGATAGCTTAGGGGCATACATAGTAGCTTAGGTTATTTTTGTTATTGCATTGTTGTTTTTGTTAGTGCATTGTTTTTAATTCTGTTATTAACGCATTTTGTTATGTTATGTTATGAAAAAAAAATTAGTTAAATATTCTATTTGCATATGTCCAACAGTGTTGTAGTTCATGTTATTTGTGGACCAATGATGAGATTAAGAATAAGTTAACCAATAAAGCATTGATTATTATAACTGTGATATAATTTCTGTTATGAATCGAATCTTGCGCTCATTTGAAACTGGTATAAAAAGGTTTGCACGCTAATAACATCTTTGTTGACTGGTTAGTTCAAATTGATACATAAATAATTTCTAAAGGATAATGTTAGGGTAAATGAGAAAACGACAATGATAGGCAGTAAAGGCGAAAAATTAGGCAAGAACCTAAGTTTGGGGGATTATATGTGGGGTATATAAGCTTAAAAAAAAGATGAAAGAGAAAAAAAAGATTATATATCGTGACTAGTCTTGTTTTGGGGCCTTTATTACTTGAACAAGTACGCCCGAGAGGATTGTCTTTACACCTAGTGCCCTAAGGTCTTTTATGGTCTGGGAGTCGTTGGTCGAAAGCTCGCTAATGGGTAGCAATGTTAGCCTAATGGGATGAGACATTGCACAGTCATGTGTGTATCTATAAAAAAAACGGGAAAAGAGCAAAAAGCCTCCGTGTGAAATTTTTTTTGAATATTAATGAAGTATAAGTACCATGCATGAACCCTTGATATTGGTATTTCTTAGTTTTAGTTGGAATGTGCTTATTTTTGAAATTTTTAAGTTTGAGCTGTATGATTCCTTCTAGGAAATTGATTATGTATTGAATTTGAGTCCGTATCAGTTATCATGGATGTTGAACACACACGCACATTATACCAGTGATGATGGTTTAAGATTTGAGGATTAATACGGGATTGTGGATTGGTTTTGGTGATTAATATTATAGAGTTTGCTAGTTTTCTCTGAGGCCGATGAGATAATTTTTATTCTGCGATACTGTTGGATTCGAACGCATATAGATTATATTCATTCCATTTCATTGCATTGCATTGTATAACATGTAGTTTATTTTGTGCTCGAGGACTAGCACGGTTTAAGTTTGGGGGATTTTGATAAGTGGATTTCATATCCACGAATCGTTGTCCATTTCATGCTTAATTATTGCTATTTTCTTGTTTTTATGTTCATTTTTATTTGTTTGTGTGTTCTTTTATGTGTAGGGTGGTTGTTATGGCATTTAACAAAGATTTGGAGTTATTTGGAGCATTTATGGAAGTAATCATGAAGCAAGCAAAGTTAATTAGAAGAAAAGATGCCCGTCGGGGCGGGCTTGTTTGGCCCACATAACCCTGCAGGGGCGGGGGATCTTCAACAGCAATTAATAGAAGGGATGCCCGCCGGGGTGGGCTCATATTAGGCACATACCCCCGCCGGGGCGCGAGGTCTCAAATGATTGACTCTCCTATTTTGTTTTGAACTTTGTTGGGATATGAACTTTAGCATTTGAATAGCATATGGACTCTAATTAGCAAAGAATTTCGACTGGGACTTGTGTGTTGGGATATCTATTACTCAATTAACAACGAATTAAATAACACACAAAGGCATAATATGAAGATCAATTCCAGTTTTTCATAGCAAGCATTGGAGGGAGATTTTGAAGAGATTTTTGAGTTAATTGCAAATTTAGACTACGTGAAGGGTGTTTTTCACTATTTTTCTTCTTAGACTTTTATTTGTAATTGAAAGAATGTTATATTTGATTTATTCAGCTGTTATTTCATTTATGATGAACTAATTCACTTTTTAGGCTTATAGTGGATCTTTAAATGAAACGATGATTTTGTAAACTTTGATTTCCAGTTCAATAAACTATTTTCCAGTTTATCTATATTAATTTGATCTTGAATTTATGAATTGCCTGATCAACAATTCTTTGTGGATTTGTATGGAATCGAGAGAGGATATTCGAATCTAGACATAGTTAATATAGCATGTGTTCATGAATTTTGTGAATAGCAGATTCTTCATGAATGTTAAGGTAGAGATATGCTCTACATCATATGTAATCGGTTATAGAACTTAATCTTAAACCTTCTTTAATTTTAATTCACATAGAGATATAGTGAGTTAGTTGATTAAGGCGTTTAACTTATTTCTATCTAAATTGTGGATTTAAGTTAATACGGTATTAGTGCATCGAGATGTGGCTAATACTACATTCATGTTCTTGATTAATAAACTGGGATAGTAATTTGAATTGGAATAAAGGTGTAGAAATCAGAGTGAAGCTTAGGGTAAAATCATAAGTCTAATTCTCCATTAATTGTTTGAAATTCCAGATTTTCATATTGGTGATTGTTTTGTGGTAATTTATTTGTTTCTTAATTTAGTTTCTATAATTTTTAATAATTGAATTGAATAGTTTAATAAAATTAGGATTAATAGGAAATTGGTAATTGTAAGGTTAAGTTTCTTACTAATTTGTCTCTGTGGGAACGACACTCTACTCATTACTATATTACTTGTTGACCACGTAAACTTGCATGTTGTGCGTATATAGATTATACCCAACAGTCATATTTTACCGGTGGAAACCGAGTTTTCATTCATTTAAAGCCATTTGAAGTCTTCTTGGCAGCCCACTGTAAGACTTCTTATATTTTTTAAAGACTTTCTCTTCTTTTTGCACACACAGTTATTCACGTTGAGAGTCGTGTTGTGTGCGTATGCCCGGACTTCGGTCCGTGGATTTTTATTTCTTTTGTATATATATATATATATATATATATAGGGGCCGTTTCTTATCCGGACATTCACATTTTGTTAAAATGCGGTCTTTTTTTTGGCTTTTTTTTAAAACAACTAAAAAAAAGATCATTAACTAAAGCTTATCCAACAGCAGGATGATCATCACTTATAGAAAAAGGGTATGAGATACCATGGCGATTGACTTTAGTGCAAGTGGGAGATTGAAAGTATTATTCACAAAAGCCAATCATGTTTGATGATAAAGCATATACTTTGTAACAATATTATTCATTAATTAATAAAGAAATTGTTTAATTAAAGGCTTTTAATTTATCTACATGGTGTTGTTTTATAATATGTGATAAATCCATAGTTTTGAGCAATGCTTTTAGAATCATGATGGTGATCATGCTAATGAGATCTAAATTCTTAGATAGCTCACAAACTAAAATTATTCCCAATCGTTGGATTACTAAAAAGGGGATTAGTGAATCCGGATATATTGGTACATACGTTGCTTGCTCATTAGATGAGGATGATTGATCTCATTATCATTTGTGTGAAGACACTAAAGCAAGTATGTAGGTGCTTATTGGAGAATAAGTTCACTAAACGTGGCTTGTTAAGGAATACCTAATAGAGTTTTACTTGCATGTCAATAGAAATTCTTGTAGTGATAGTAGTATAAGTGATCCTTAGACTTGAGATCATCATAGTATCTTGTGTATGATGAGTTATGCTTTGACATATTCCTTAAAACCCTTAGGGTATGTCAAAGGGAATGCTTGGGTATAATAAGTTATACATGAAGATAATGAATGATCAACAAAGAATATACCGCTTCTAGTAAAAGAAGAGAATGTCCTATGTGATTCAATAAATGATAACCCAGTAGTCCTTGGCCAAGGCAAAATAAAATTAGAAAGGAGTTTTTAATTTACATTATTTGGAGTTTTGCATTTAAGAATTGAAATACATATAATTAAATAAAATAAGACTTGACACTAATTACGTATCTTATATTTAATTGTGACATTGTATGGTGGAAGGATTGAATTGTATTGTAATTATTTACTCAAAGGTTCTTTTATGATTAATGTAGAAATCTATATTATCTGAAAAGTCGTTGATCGCTACGGAGGATCATTCTTATTGTAGAATAAATGTTATTTATTTAAATAAATTAATAGATTAATTTATTTATTTAAATAAGATTAGAATTATTTTAATTGAGTTATTCACAACCAGTTTAATATGGAGAACCTAAAGGGTTACAATCATGAAAAGAAAAATATTTATTTAAGAAGTAAATGACATAATCATAATAATAATTTTAGTGTATTTAATTTATTCTATAGTGATAGAATAAATTAAATAGCTTAATATTTATTCTTTAATATTTTGGAAATATTAAATATAAATTAATAAGAGGAGTCTAATTATTATTATTATTAGTATTATTTAATTTCTAAAGGAGTTTGAGAATTAAATAATAAAAGGTACTCTCATATATTCCTAATAAGATTAGGAGACTAATTAATTAAAAGAGTTTAATTAATTATTCCTAATGAGATTAGGAAACCTAATTAATTAAAGGAGTTTAATTAAATAAAATAAAATCCAATTCCTAAATTGTGTAGGAGGGTTATTTACATCTATAAATAAGAGGAGTCTTATTTTGATTTGGGGTTAATGACAATTTCAAGAGTTGGGAGAGTACTGCAATATTCTATAGAGATAGAATTAGGGTTTTACCAAACACCCATCTTTTTGAATACTTGTTCTTCCTTGGTAGATCACCTCTAGAGGCCAAACACTTGAGTGGCTAACGTTGATCAAAGGAAGGAATCAAACCCGATGGATTCAAGTTTATTGGGAGTTCCATATTTAAATTTTATGTTGGAATAAATAAATAAATGTGCATACATTATTAAAAAGATATAAAGTCCTTATTAGATAATATATGCAAGGACTTAGATTAAAGATCAGAAATGTTAAGTTGATTTGAGTTGAATGATTATCGTATTGTAAAGTCCTCGGTAATAGAAAGATCAAGATTGTTAGGTTAATCTTATGTGATGTAAAAGATAGGATAGAACAAATTTGTAGTCTATCGAGCTAGCCAAGAGATTGCAGAAGCCAAGGAAAAATTGTTGTCTGTCAAGAAAGCATCTCTCGAAATCGTAAGCCACTCTTAGAATCGTAGAGACAGTCTGCCAAGTGCTTGCCAAGCCAAGTCAAGAATCACAGGTTTTGCTCAAAATCATGGAGTCTACAAGTCATCCCCAATGAAAATCATATTCAGTCAAGCGCTTAAAAAGATAAGGGAGAATTGTAGAGTCATCAGATATGCAATCCATAATGAATCTCCCACAAGCACTCATCAATACACAACGATCATAGTAGCAAGGCAACGATCGTATTTCTCATCAGTTTGAATCAGAATTATCAAAGTTCACTTGTTTGATGAAAAAGGGTGTCTTATAGTGAAGACTGACATATGAAAGTTGATGTTTGAGAATCCCAATGTTTTCACCAAATTCCTTGGTATAAACCGAAGAATCAAAAGGAAAAAAGAAGGAGACTTCCAACTGGTCTACTGAAAGTGACATTTCAGAGGTGTTAGGTGAGAAAGCAGGCTGCTATATCAGGCAAGTCAGAAAGGAGTGTTCACATAAACCCAGAATGTCAACATCAAGATCTCAGAATATTTAAAGCATTAAATGCTCCAAATAAATCATTTCAACGGGAAGATTTTAAAGGCTCATACATAAGGAAAACAGATTAAAGATTTCAAAAGAAGCATGAACACACAAATCATAAGAACATCTGTCAAAAACACACTCTACGAATCAGAAGAAATATCTTACTTCACTACTCAGTTCTTCAGAACTTATGCTTAAGGAAACTGAGTAGCACAACAATGAACAAACTCTCATCACAGATCAACCAAGTCTGCTGGGCTTGAAGAGTTCTTAGTAAACTAGTATTACAAGTGTGCTGGGCTTAAAGAGTTCTTAGTGAACTAGAGTTCCAAGACTGCTGGTCTGGAAGGAATCTTAGTGATTCAAAACTGTACCTTAATCCTTAATGGATTTCCCACTCGTGGAGTAGAAGAGTGGATTAGAAGTCTTGAGTATTCTGAACCTCTTAAAACAACTGTGTCATTTACTAACTGCCATATCTGCTATATCTATTATAACTGCTACTTGAACTATAACTTTTATTTTATTTTAAAGGGGATAATTAAATCATACATTTTGGTGTGGTTAATTAATTTTTTAATTAACAAATCTGTTAAGGTAATTTTTAAAAAGATAAAGTTTTTAAAAAAATCTATTCAACCCCCCCATCTAGATAACTTCCATGCCTCCGGGAACTAACAATTGGTATCAGAGCATGTTCGCTCAACTAAGGCCTACAAAGCTTGAGTAGATTAATAACACACATAATAAGAAAATCTAAGCTTGGCGAAGGATGTAAATCATCAATGTGCAACAAGGATAAATTTTCCAACTGGAAAGTTTGAATGCAAGCTTACATGGATTTAATAGATGATGATCTATTTGAAACTATACTTAATGGGTCCTAAATACCTACAAAGCTTACACCAACTCTTGAAGATCCAAACTGAACACGAATCAAGATAAAGTTAGAATGGACCCACAATGAGAGGAAAGTTGTTCAACTATACAAAAAGGCCAAAAACATTATGTTCTAGTCCTTAAAAGATGACCTGTTTAAAAATGTGGTCAACTGTAAAAAAGCAAATGAAGTCTGGGAAGCATTACTTATCATGCATGAAAGAACTGAAGAAGTAAAAGAGAACAAACAGTCTCTACTTACTCAACAATAGGAAATATTCACTCATATACCAGGAGACAACAATACTTCCACCTATGAAAGATTTAATGTACTACTCAACTCTCTCAAAGCCTTTAGAAAGATCTATATAAACAAAGATCTCATCATCAAATTCATGAGGGCCTTACCAAGCAAGTGGGATGCAAAAATTATATCCGTTAGAGAATCAAAGAACCTTCATGAGATGAATGTGCAACAACTATATGACAACCTTCTCACCTATGAATTGGAGCTGACTCAACGAGCAGAAGCCCTATCAGAAGGAAGGAAGAAGGACAAAGGAGTTGCTCTCAAGGCAACATAAGCAACATCTAAAGCTCGACTTGATAATGAATCTTACTCTAAAGAAAATAATGATGAAGATATTGTTATACTTTTCAGAAGGCTTAAAAGGTTCATGTGTAAAGGTAGAAGCAGCAAACCAAATGTAACACCTCAAAATTCGGTCTAT
The DNA here is from genome assembly GCA_020205615.1 of Panax quinquefolius. NCBI lineage: Eukaryota > Viridiplantae > Streptophyta > Magnoliopsida > Apiales > Araliaceae > Panax > Panax quinquefolius. The sequence continues at coordinate 68,234,521 of CM035157.1, forward strand.
CTTCACACCAGGATTCCGTACATAAGGATTACATCTCCTTCCAAACATACATCATTATATAGTGAAATATAAAAACATACATTCTCAAATCCCAAGTTCTAATACCTTATAACCTCGTTCATTACAAATAATGATTATTACATTATTCTTTATATCTTACAAGAGTGACTTCCATCCGCCATTAAGGATACATAACATTTCGTTAAACTATTCTTTATTATAAGTCTTAGCTTGATCTTCGCACTCATTCATATACTAAATGGCATTTCTTCTGGATACCGGTTAGCTTAATCTTTATGAGATCCTTAAGTTCTTCTACTTGTACGCTGAAAATGTTTTTCATTTAAAGTAAGTGTGAGCATTCAATTTCTCAGCAAGTTATAACAGTTGAATAAACAACCTCAAGAATCTAAACATTCTTTTAGAACTTCAATAACTGAACAAAGTTATGAAGCAGCTTGAATAATAGGAATAATTTTGATTCCTATCATTTTAAAACATTAGTCACATTCACTTTGAAATACTTTCTTTCTTCTACCTTTTTCATACACATTATGTCTGGCTAGAATCATTAGCACAGACTTAACAATAACGGTTCATGTATATACAGAACATTTTCATATTGAACAGTTCAATCACAAAACAGTTCATCTCATAGAAATACTGAAGTGTTAAAATTGTGGCACAAGGCCTCATATATTCTACCACCTTGTACAAATATCACACATTTGCACATAGATAAAATTCTCTTGTTCAACATCTGAGAAGTTTAAGAAACTAACATTCATATTAAACATGAATGAAGTAAAAATATCACCTTGTACAAATATCACACATTCATATTTATTTAAATATTAATGACATTAAATTTATTTAATAGTTATATTAAATAAATTAGTTTAAAATGATTTTAATTTTTTAAAATCATTTTAAATGATAATAAAGTGATAAAAAATATTTGAAGTTATAAAAGATGACTTGATATTTTAAGATAAATTTCATTAATAATTTAATATTAATAATAATAAATTTATTTAATAATTGTATTAAATAAATGGTTTTAAAATGGTTTTATGATTTAAAAATGATATAAATGATTTAAAAATATTTGAAGTTATAATAAATGACTTTTAATATATTGATGAAAAATAAATTAATATTTTAATATTAATGATAATTATTTAAAATAATTTTAAATATTTTTAAAATCATTTAAGGGTAATATTAGTGTTTTTAAAATATTTTGAGTTATTATAAATAATTTAATATTTTGACAAGAATTTCATGAATATGTTAATATTATTTAAATATTAATGATAATGGTATTATTCAGTATTTAAATAATTTAAAAATGATATCAGTGTTTGAAAAATTATTATAAAAGATAATAATTATTTGAAAATTATTATAAGCTTCCAAAAAATATTATGAATGATATTTTATTTATCTAGAATAATATTAAAGCTTTGGAATAGAGTTTGATTGATAATAAACTCATTTATTACCTGACATAGCAATCAAGACTTAGTATTAATACCGAAGTCCAACCAGACTGAACTAGTTAGACCTAATAAGTGTTTGTGTAGGTTCTAAACACTGTTATGACTACATGATTACGTGACTAAGTGATATAGTGACTTTAAATAGTAGTATTATGTGATGTGATGTCTTATTCTAATTGTGAAATCAATATTATTGATCATATATCTTTCAATCAAAGCTAAATTAGATTGTGTAGCAGTAGTCAGCGACCAAGACAAGTTTCCTTAACTCAAACATGAGTTATTATTTTTCAAACCAGTTAATGGGTAATTATTGATAATTATTCTACATCTAAGATTGTTGTTGAATATTCGTATGTATTGTAATTTCTTTAACTTAAATTCGAATTACTATTTACCATCAAGTTAAGTGGGTAATTATTGTTGATTATACCACGTCTAAGATTATTATTGATTTTTCACAATTAGTGCAAGTTCATTAATTTAAACTGAGTTTTAAATTTCAAAAGCGTAACTGGTGAATAACTATTGTTTATTATTCATATCTATTAATAGTATTGTTGATTGCAAATAAGGCAATTGATTTCTGCCTATTATTGAACAGTTTTTGAGCTATGTCTTAGCTAATTGTTTTGGTGAGACGAATATTTGTTGAAACTGGATATGTTCTAGAATTTGAACTCAATTGTTATTGAAAGATCAATGCCAATTATTTCGGCTAGATACATATAGATATTAGATGTTAAAATCATAACATTTCTTTAAATCCAAATCATAATGTTGTGATACGAACTCTTGATGTAAGACTGAGATGAACAACCTTTATATAAAAGGGAACGTTGTGGTCGAACATCTGCCTGTTGCACGATTTTTGAGTATTATGCATAATATTGGGTACTATGGGGTTGGCCGCTTCAGGTACTTGCAGAGAGTTGTAGTTTAGTTTTTATAGCTAACTTATAATTCTGGTGTAATTCGGTCTTGAATACTGATAATTCATCGATTTGTTCATGATCCCATTGTGATCACTCAACATGAAATCTTGGAATATCCCACTTTGTTATTGTAGTATTATTATCTCTTGTTAATCAATTGAACATTATTGAAACTTTGAAGGAGTTTTACTCTTTAATCATGGAATTATTATTTAGCATGAAATTCGATAAAATCTTATTATTTATAAATGATTTATTCAGCTACTTCAAAATCCGTTGAGTATTATTGAATTCCTATCGAATCTAGACTCTAATATTCCTGATTCATATTTTTTATTGTATACTTTAAATTGCGAAGAAAACTCGTTGCTCACCCTTGCTTAAATATAACCTTTTAGTTAAGAACGAAGTAGCAGGAGGGTCGGAGAAGGACAAGGGCAAAGGCAAAGTACAGGAATAGTTAATATGAACCATACTTATTGTGTTGTTATGTGTAACCCTTTTTGTATATCTGATGGTATGTTTGTTACGTTAAGGTTAGAAAACTTGGGATATTGTATTAATGATATTAATTAATGGTATGTATGATGTTATTCATAAATGAATGGGTAGTTAGATGTTATTTATATGATGGATCGTGAGCACCAAACTCGAGATTAGGTAACCCAGATTTGGGGGCGTTACAAGAAGAGCTTTTAACTGCTCAAATCTTGGGGGAAGTGTAAGGAAAGATAATGAAAATATAGTTCACATAATATAAAACTTAAACAAGTGAATTAAACCTTTAGTAAAGGAAGAACAAGAGGATTAGACGGGATTAAAAGATAAAAAATGTAAACGCAAAGTAGTTGCGATGAATGAACGGTGAAGAAGCTGAATTTATGACAATGACAATGACGTATAACGTTAAGAAGTCGAGTTAATAGTTATAACTTCGATAACGTTCCGAGTCGAATGAACCGGATGTTATAAGATATGAATAAGGTAGTGTAAAATGCTTAAATTCTATGAACGCATAGTATTAACATTGAATGATCATTCTAAGTATAAAAAAGACTATATGACTTAGACAGTAAGGAATAAATCCTGTGGTGTGGCATTTAGTTGCTAGAAAGCCATAAGGAATAAGAAATAAACTTAATGAACATTAAAGCTTTAATGATTTGGATAAGTTAAGCTAAGTTTAGGTTGTGGTACAATCGTAATCTTTAATGGTTGACATATGGGAGCTGGGCTAAATAATTCCTTCAAAGAGCGGAGGTATATACAAAACTGACAACCGATCTAACTCGCTGTGAGAGACAGTGTAGATGAGATGGGAAACTAGTTTGTTGATTGTTTATGGGAAACCACTTAGAGTACCATATGGAATACTAGTAGAGCTTCGATGTATGCTAAGTCCTAGAAAGGTTATAAGAAGAAGATAAGAATGTAAATCATCAAAAATGATGATCGTATACGTTAAGACATCTCCGTATATCATAACACCGTAAAACGGTAAAGAAAGTTGGTCGCACAAACATAAATTGCAAGAACACGAACCCTAAAAAGTAAAGTTAAGTTTAAACCAATGCATAAGTCAAGTATATGACTAATTGGTGTATGTGTTATTTCCTTATGTGATATATAGGGATTGCGATGAGTAGTTCAGTGTAAACTGTAAGTTATAGCTATGCGTAAGGTAAGTTTCCTAACTTCATTCATGTTTAATATGAATGTTAGTTTCTTAAACTTCTCAGATGTTGAACATGAGAAGTTTTATCTATGTGCAAATGTGTGATATTTGTACAAGGTGGTAGAATATATGAGGCCTTGTGCCATAATTTTAACACTTTAGTATTTCTATGAGATGAACTGTTCTGTGATTGAACTGTTCAATATGAAAATGTTCTGTATATACATGAACCGTTATTGTTAAGTTTGTGCTAATGATTCTAGCCAGACATAATGTGTATGAAAAAGGTAGAAGAAAGAAAGTATTTCAAAGTGAATGTGACTATTGTTTTAAAATGATAGGAATCAAAATTATTCCTATTATTCAAGATGCTTCATAACTTTGTTCAGTTATTGAAGTTCTAAAAGAATGTTTAGATTCTTGAGGCTGTTTATTCAATTGTTATAACTTGTTGAGAAATTGAATGCTCAAACTTAATTTAAATGAAAAATATTTTCAGCGTACGAGTAGAAGAACTTAAGGATCTCATAAAGATTAAGCTAACCGATATCCAGAAGAAGTGCCATTTAGTATATGAATGAGTGTGAAGATCAAGCCAAGACTTAAAATAAAGAATAGTTTAATGAAATGTTATGTATCCTTAATGCCGGATGAAAGTCACTATTGTAAGATATAAAGAATAATGTAATAATCATTATTTGTAATGAACAAGGTTATAAGGTATTAGATCCTAAGATTTGAGAACGTATGTTGTTATATTTAACTATATAATGATGTATGTTTGGAAGGAGATGTAATCCTTATGTACGGAATCCTGGTGTGAAGATAGACCAAATTTTGAGGTGTTACATTAGGTTTGCTGCTTCTACCTTTACACATGAACCTTTTAAGCCTTCTGACAAGCATAACAATATCTTCATCATTATTTTCTTTAGAGTAAGATTCATTATCAAGTCGAGCTTTAGATGTGGCTTATGTTTCCTTGAGAGAAACTCCTTTTTCCTTCTTCCTTCCTTTTGATAGGGCTTCTGCTCATTGAGTCAGCTCCACTTCATAGGTGAGAAGGTTGTCAGATAGCTGTTGCACATTCATCTCATGAAGGTTCTTTGATTCTCTAATGGATATAGTTTTTGCATCCCACTTGCTTGGTAAGGCCCTCATGAATTTGATGATGAGATCTTTATTTAGATTGATCTTTCTAAAGTCTCGGAGAGAGTTGAGTAGTACATTAAATCTTTAATAGGTGGAAGTATTGTTACCTCCTAGTATATGAGTGAATATTTCATATTGTTGAGTAAGTAGAGACTATTTGTTCTCTTTTACTTCTTCAGTTCCTTCATGCATGATAAGTAATGCTTCCTAGACTTCATTTGCTTTTTTACAGTTGACCACATTTTTAAATAGGTCATCTTCTAAGGAATAGAACATAATGTTTTTGGCCTTCTTGTATAGTTGAACAACTTTCCTCTCATTGTCGGTCCATTCTAACTTTATCTTGATTCGTGTTCAGTTTGGATCTTCAAGAGTTGGTGTAAGCTTTGTAGGTATTTAGGGCCCATTAAGTATAGTTTCAAATAGATCATCATCTATTAAATCCATGTAAGCTTGCATTCAAACTTTCCAGTTGGAAAATTTATCCTTGTTGCACATTGGTGGTTTGCATCCTTCGCCAAGCTTAGATTTGCTTATTATGTGTGCTATTAATCTACTCAAGTTTTGTAGGCCTTAGTTGAGCGAACATGCTCTGATACCAATTGTTAATTCCCGGAGGCATAGAAGTTATCTAGAAGGGGGGGGGGGGGGTTGAATAGATTTTTTTAAAAACTTTATCTTTTTAAAATTTACCTTAACAGATTTGTTAATTAATAAATTAATTAACCACGCCAAAATGTATGATTTAATTATCCCCTTTAAAATAAAATAAAAGTTATAGTTCAAGTAGCAGTTATAATAGATATAACAGATATGGCAGTTAGTAAATGACACAGTTGTTTTAAGTGGTTCAGAATACTCAAGACTTCTAATCCACTCTTATGCTCCACGAGTAGGAAATCCATTAAGGATAAAGGTACAGTTTTGAATCACTAAGATTCCTCCAGACCAGCAGTCTTGGAACTCTAGTTCACTAAGAACTCTTTAAGCCCAGCACACTTGTAATACTAGTTTACTAAGAACTCTTCAAGCCCAGCAGACTTGGTTGATCTGTGATGAGAGTTTGTTCATTGTTGTGCTACTCAGTTGCCTTAAGCATAAGTTCCGAAGAACTGAGTAGTGAAGGAAGATATTTCTTCTGATTCGTAGAATGTGTCTTTGACAGATGTTCTTATGATTTGTGTGTTCATGCTTCTTTTGAAATCTTTAATCTGTTTGCCTTATGTATGAGCCTTTAAAATCTTCCCGTTGAAATGCTTTATTTGGAGCACTTAATGCTTTAAATATTCTAAGATCTTGATGTTGACATTCAGGGTTTATGTGAACACTCTTTTCTGACTTGCCTAATATAGCAGACTGCTTTCTCACCTAACACCTCTGAAATGTCACTTTCAGTAGACCAGTTGGAAGTCACCTTCCTTTTTCCTTTTGATTCTTCGGTTTAGACCAAGGAATTTGGTGAAAACATTGGGATTCTCAAACATTAACTTTCATATGTCAGTCTTCACTATAAGACACCCTTTTTCATCAAACAAGTGAACTTTGATAATTCTGATTCAGACTAATGAGAAATACGATCGTTGCCTTGCTACTATGATCGTTGTGTGTTGATGAGTGCTTGTGGGAGATTCATTATGGATTGCATATCTGATGAATCTACAATTCTCCCTTATCTTTGTAAGCGCTTGACTGACTATGTTTTTCATTGGTGATGACTTGTAGACTCCACGATTTTGAGCGAAACCTGTGATTCTTGACTTGGCTTGGCAGACACTCGGCAGACTGTCTCTACGATTTTGAGAGTGGCTTTCTTGATAGATTACGATTTCGAGAGAGGCTTTATTGACAGACTACAATTTTGCCTTAGCTTCTGCAATCTCTTGGCTGGCTCGACAGATTACAAATTTGTTCTAGCCTGTCTTTTACATCACATAAGATTAACTTAACAATCTTGATCTTTCTTTTACCGAGGACTTTACAATACGATAATCATTCAGCTCAAATCAACTTAACATTTCTGATCTTTAATATAAGTCCTTGCATATATGAACTAATAAGGACTTTATATCTTTTTAATAATGTTTGCATATTTATTTATTTATTCCAACATAAAATTTAAATATGCAACTCCCAATAAACTTGAATCCATTGGGTTTGATTCCTTCCTTTGATCAACGTTAGTCACTCAAGTGTTTGGCCTCTAGAGGTGATCCACCAAGGAAGAACAAGTATTCAAAAAGATGGGTGTTTGGCAAAACCCTAATTCTATCTCTATAGAATATTGTAGTACTCTCCCAACTCTTGAAATTATCATTAACCCCAAATCAAAATAAGACTCCTCTTATTTATAGATGTAAGTAACCCTCCTACACAATTTAAGAATTGAGTTTTATTTTAATTAATTAAACTCCTTTAATTAATTAGGTTTCCTAATCTTATTAGGAATAATTAATTAAACTCTTTTAATTAATTAGTCTCCTAATCTTATTAGGAATATATGAGAGTACCTTTTATTAATTAATTCTCAAACTCCTTTAGAAATTAAATAATACTACTTAATACTAATAATAATAACAATAATAATAATAATAATAATAATAATAATAATAATAATAATAATAATAATAATAATAATAATAATAATAATAATAATAATAATAATAATAAGACTCCTCTTATTAATTTATATTTAATATTTCCAAAATATTAAAGAATAAATATTAAGCTATTTAATTTATTCTATCACTATAGAATAAATTAAATACACTTAAATTATTATTACGATTATGTCATTTACTTCTTAAATAAATATTTTTCTTTTTGTGGTGTAACCCTTTAGGTTCTCCATATTAAACGGGTTGTGAATAAATCAATTAAAATAATTCTAATCTTATTTAAATAAATAAATTAATCTATTAATTTATTTAAATAAATAACATTTATTCTACAATAAGAATGATCCTCCTTAGCGATCAACGACTTTTCAGATAATATAGATTTCAACATTAATCATAAAAGAACCTTTGAGTAAATAATTACAATACAATTCAATCCTTCCACCATACAATGTCACAATTAAATATAAGATACGTAATTAGTGTCAAGTCTTATTTTATTTAATTATATGTATTTCGATTCTTAAATGAAAAACTCCAAATAATATAAATTAAAAACTCCTTTCTAATTTCATTTTGCCTTGGCCAAGGACTACTGGGTTATCATTTGTTGAATCACATAGGACATTCTCTTCTTTTACTAGAAGCGGTAAATTCTTTGTTGATCATTCATTATCTTCATGTACAACTTATTATACCCAAGCATGCCCTTTGACATACCCTAAGGGTCTTAAGAAATATGTCAAAGCATAACTCATCATACACAAGATACTATGATGATCTCAAGTCTAAGGATCACTTGTACTACTATCACTACAAGAATTTTTATTGACAGGCAAGTAAAACTCTATTAGGTATTCCTTAACAAGCTACGTTTAGTGAACTTATTCTCCAATAAGCACCTACAAACTTGCTTTAGTGTCTTCACACAAATGATAATGAGATCAATCATCCTCATCTAATGAGCAAGCAACGTATGTACTAATCTATCCGGATTCACTAATCCCCTTTTTAGTAATCCAACGATTGGGAACAATTTTAGTTTGTGAGCTATCTAAGAATTTAGATCTCATTAGCATGATCATCATCATGATTCTAAAAGCATTGCTCAAAACTATGGGTTTATCACATATTATAAAATAGCACCATATAGATAAATTAAAAGCCTTTAATTAAACAAATTCTTTATTAATAAATGAATAATATTGTTACAAAGTATATGCTTTATCATCAAACATGATTGGCTTTTGTGAATACTACTTTCAATCTCCCACTTGCACTAAAGTCAATCGCCATGGTATCTCATACCCTTTTTCTCTAAGTGACGATCATCGTGCTGTTGGATAAGCTTTAGTTAATGGATATGTAGGTTTTGCAGAGACACAGAGGGTTCCTAGTTCTATATATATATATATATATATATATATATATATATATATATATATATACTAACATCATTGAGTTATGCCTCGATTGAGCCTGAACTTATATCTGGAGCATTTACTACTTTTATATAAATATATAAATACTTATATATATTGTTATCATCAAACTCTATTTGATTGAGCATGGATATAATATTCGGTGCGTTTACTGCTTATATATATATATATATATATATATATTTACATTTCGTCCCGCCTGGAGTTTACTTCGTGGCGGTTGATCGTCTTTATATATTTATTTACCGCTTTTATATATTTACATTTCCAATCCCCCATGGAGTTTACTTCGTGGTGGCTAATCGTCTCTCTATATATATATATATATATTTACAGCTTTTATATATTTACATTTCTAATCCCCCATGGAGTTTACTTCTTGGTGGTTGATGAGTTTAATGAGTTTTCTATATTGTGTCCAAAGATGGCGATTTTTGGATGTATAGATTAAGAGTTATGGATTTTATGGAAAAAAACTATTTTAAAAGTAAACCCTTATAACTCCTTGTGGTTAACTCCAAAATTGGAGAAATTTTTATTGGGAGTACATGTATATCACGGGAGTATGCACTGTAAATTTCAGAATTTTTGGACAAAAGTACAATGTATGATAAATGTCTAAATATTCCGCAGTTTTGGCCATATGAAAAATAGTAAATGAATTTTAAAAATTTTGAGAAAAATATATGTTCAATATGGGACTATATTATGCTAAATCTCAGAAAAGAAATATTCTTGGGACTGATTTGGTATTTTACATGAAAATGAACTAGTTATGAGTAAATGAATTAAATATGTTATGTGAAGTAACAAAATTAGAAAATAGGATTTTATGGCTTGGGAATCCTATATAGGGTATATGCAGATTTTTGATGAGGGATTTGATCATTGGTGATGAAATCTTATGAGTATTGCATTTTTGAATGATTAAAATACATTATTTGGTAAAGTGTAAACAATTGAAATAAATTATTTATAAGTTTAAGAAGTGATTAAAATATTGTTATAATATTAATAATATTAGATTATGAGTTTATTAAGTGATTGATAATATTTGGATAAATTTAAAGTCTTTAATATTTATCCTTGTTTCCGCTTATATCATGGTCATCATCCTCATGCTTATATTGTGATGAAAGTCATCTTTGGCTTACGTGCAAAGATGGACTGTTAATTATTGGTTTTATAGTTGTATATCTTTGGCTTACGTGCAAAGATGGACTATTGATTATTGGTTTTATAGTTGTATATCTTTGGCTTACGTGCAAAGATGGACCGTTGATTATTGATTGTATATCTTTGGCTTACGTGCATTGATGGGCAGTGGTTGGTATGATTATAACCAGGGATTATTCGGATAATCATGACCATTGTTGAAAACACGAATATCTTTGGCCCGTAGTGCATGGATAATTCGTGGTCGTAATACTAATGAATATCCTTGGCCATAGTGCAGGGATGATTCGATGATGTGGATTAATTATTAAGCTGAGTCTCAGCGATAACATATTGATAATACACTTTTAATTCGTAGAAGATAGTAGATATCATGCTCTACTTGACTCTTCTATATACAATCGTATTTCTTTGGCTTGTAGTACAAAGATGAATTGTTGATGAATATTTTTGGCCCATAGTGCAAAGATAAATTTATTAGTATGATTATGAACAAGAATTGTGATTTGGTATAACCATGATTTTTGATGTTTCAGGTGATGATAGACGATGAAAATTATCTTCGTCCTAGGTGCGAAGAGGAATTTAGAATCACAATTATGATTATAAGTTATTCATATGATTGTGGATAGGAATTGTTGATTGATGTTACAGGGATAAAACATTATTGGTGGAATTTTAACATGGAGAAGATAATAAACCTGATGGTCTATTTGACTCTTCTAATGGATTGCTCGTTCCGCTGCAACTATGGTTGAAAAGTTTTATCATTTACCATATGTTCTAAATCTCTGATTTATTATTGATGAAGGATATTGATGATGTAAATTATCTTTAGTCATGATATTCTTTACTGGGCTAGTTGTGCTCTCCCTTTTTGCTTCACAATTCCTTTCAGGTAATAAGAGTGTAGCTGGGTCAAGTGGGGGTAATAGGAGAATAGAACGGTGGTCTATAGCTATTGAGGTTCTCTTTAAATAGTATGGAAATAATTTTATTGAGAACTTTAGATAAGTGGTGTCGTATTGTATACGTCATTTGATATTTGATTTTGGTGAACCGTATAGGGTGAGGTGAACCCAACTTTGGAAGGGTGTTTAGCCACTATCATACAAGATGTCTAATGACATAAAACCTCGTGTTATCATAAGACAGGGTTGTGCACATCCACTTGCTGAGTATATCTATGAGCACTACCTATATAATCTTGGAGTTTATTTGAAATATAATTATCAATTGGAGAAAACAGAGATAATTATATGTCAAGATAAGACTCACCATTGGAAAGAAGATGATGGCAATCTTCTTGTTTTTCTTTGGGGACTATTGGGTCAACCAAGGATAATTCTGTGGACATATGATATCTATCATAACATAGACGCATGGCCTCCCATGTTCGAAGGTTTCCTTGAGCACTTCCCAAAGATTTTAATTTCTAAAACAGTTTTTGACTGTACTTTTATACAAAGTACCATTGTAAGGTTGTGCTCAAGGAACCATGAGAGTTACATACATTTGTATTAAAACTCACAGTTTAACTGTGGTCGTATTCTGCACGATAGTTCAACAATTATATAAATGAAGTTTGTAAATGATTTTTATAGTGTTATATCTGACGACTCAGAATGGGTCGTGTGAACCTATTTTGGGGGCGTCACAATTTATGTTTGACGTTGGAGACGCTAAGAAAGGTAAAGTTATACATGAAATTCTCTAAGTGTGAATTTTGGTTAGAACGTGTACAATATATTGGGCATGTGATTGGCAAAGATGGGATTTCAGTGGATCCATCAAAGGTCGAAGCTGTAATAAATTGGAAACAACCACGAAATCCATCAGAGGTGAGAAGTTTCTTGGGATTGGAAGGCTACTAAAGATGGTTAATTCAGGACTTTTCCAAGATTGCCACTCCGTTAACGAATTTGACAAAGAAATCTATAAAATTTGTTTGGACAGAAAAGTGCAAAGAGAGTTTTTAGGACTTGAAAATGAAGCTTAGTATGGCACCTGTGTTGTCATTACCAGATAATACAGGAAACTTTTTGGTGAATAGTGATGCATCACATAAAGGACTAGGCTGTGTGCTTATGCAAAACAGCAAAGTCATTGTGTATGCATCAAGGAAACTAAAGGACTATGAGAAAGGATACCCGACTCACGATTTAGAGTTGGCTGCGGTGGTATTTTCTCTGAGGATATGGAGATATTATCTTTATGGGGAGAAATGTGAGATATACACAGACCATAAAAGTCTAAAATATATTTTTACACAGAAGGATCTAAGCATGCATCAAAAGAGATTGTAGACACTTGAAATTTTTCATTCCTATTACTAACATTGCAGGAGGGCAGAATCGTCTTACAGAGATAACACTGGAGGATAGAGCAACTCCAATTCCGGAGACAACCGCGGAATTATCAGTCTTATCATCTCGGAGACAACCTCGAGATACCCAGTTCCAGTCCTGGAGACAACCCCGAGATTTTCAGTTTTAACCTCAGAGACAACCCCGAGGAGTGCATTTCCAATTTCGGAGATAACCTCGGAATCATCAGTTTTCCATCTCGGAGAAAACCCCGAGATACTCAGTCCCGGAAAAAACCCCGGGAGTTCCAGTTCCAACCTCAGAGACAACCCTGAGGAGTGCAATGCCAGTTCCAGAGATAACCCCGAAAAAGCTCATTGGAACCCCTTGCAGTCAGCTTCAACCTCGGAGATAACCCCGAGGAACTCAGTTCCAACCCCAGAGATAAACCAAGGAGGTCAGGCACACCTCAGAGACCCTGAGGACCTTTAGTACTCACGGCAGCCCAATCTCAGAGATAACCTTGAGCAACGACTGCTACATCAGTCCAAACCAGAGATAACCCCGATGAGAGGAAAAATCATCATTTTGCCACCTCGATCCCACATTACGCCGTCTCAACAACATTTTAACATACATTCTACACAGAAATGTCCTACAAGAACCATAGCTCCAATCCTGAGTGACTATTACACAAGAAAACACACCGGATAAAATTTGAAGCCTGAAGCCCTGGGCATTGCCCCATCTTCCTGACTTTGTACAACCTCTAATCCCATGTCATTTGTGTAACTCTCAACAACAGCATTCTGAAAAACGTCTTAAAAACCTCAATCGGATGCCCGAATTAAAGTTCTGAAAGTTTGAGCAGACATCGCATTGCATGCGTCCACATACTTTGAGACGGTAAGACCCACGAGTTCGGGGCACCACAGGCGTACCAGCAGTGCATGCTGCTACCGCAGGCAGTACATATCTGGCTCCCCTCTATAAATAGAGGGCTTGGGGTGGCCATTTTGCATAGAGAAAAGGCTAGGAAGCCATGTCTAATTTGCTCTGTACACACTATAAACTGAGTGCTTTCTTATTTTAAACATTTGTGAGCTTATATTTTTCTATTTTTACCGGTGGGAACCGAGTGTTCATCCATTTAAAGCTATTGAAGTCTTCTTTGGCAGTCCGCTGTAAGCCTTCTTACATTTCTTAAAGCCTTTCTACACTTTTTGCACACACAGTTATTCACGTTGAGAGTCGTGTGGCGTGTGTATGCCCGGACTTCGGTCCGTGGCTTTTGATTTCTTTTGTGTATATATAGTTATATATATATATTTGTACTAACAATATCAAGTTATGCCTCGATTGAGCCTGGACTCACGTCCGGAGCGTTTATTGCCTTTATATATATATACTTATATATAAACTGTTGTCGAACTCTGTTCGATGAGATTGGATTTACATCATGTGGGTTTACTGCTTATATATATATATATACACACTTCGTAGCCATTTACCGCTTTCTTTACATTTCTTCCCGCCTGGAGTTTACTTCGTGGCGGTTGATTGTTTCTATATATATATATATATATATATATATATATATATATAGCTTTTATATATATAATTGTTTACAACTTTCATATAAATTGCTACATCATATGAGCCTAGGAATCATGTGATCACAAATTCAGTCTCCTGAATCTAGATTCGGTTCCCGTGATGGACATTTTCGGGTGTAATCATCTTGTACATTATTCACGGTGTTTGAATTTCCTTAGATGAATCTCATGCCCACAAGGAGTTCGACACTGTTATGTATTTTATTTTCTCGAAGATGCCTCGTATCTCGAAAATAAAAGCATTTAAGCCGAACATATAATAAAATGGAAGTATCAAAGGACTCAATTACTATTGAGCATAAGGGTTTGAAAAACTTCTTTTACAAAAAATCACTGCTATATCTTGTTAAAACTGACCTTTTATACAAAAATTCAAACCCTTTGTATATAGGTGCAAACGAGGCATAACACTACCTCTAGATAAGTGCACATTGACCCACACACACATTTCATATAACAGTTTAATTGAAAAGTGGCGGTCACCATGGTAACACGGATGTCGGGAGGTGCCTAACATATTCCCTCCGCATAATCAAGCCCTAGGACCCTAATGAATCTCGGTTTCACAGACCTGTTAAACAGTGTCACATCACTGGGTCAATGTGCAAACCTTTTCTCGGTTGAGTTGGTGCAACCATTTAAAAATACAAACTGGCGACTCTTACAGTCAAATCATCGACATATAAATGTTGGACCTTTTCACAACTTGTTTTCTCAAACAAATCTCACCAGTCTACTCAGGGTCCATGAATACCCATACATACAGAATCCTCTGCACATGGAGGAACTCGGGGTCCGGATAAATAAATGCCAGCACCTGAGTCTCAGTTGGACAAAACCAATAAAACCCCTGAAATTACCCATCTCAAAGAAGATCCAGACACCGGTGATATCAGGAAGAAATACCTTTAAATAGAAGAGACCATTCGGTCTATTAAAGGGATTGGAGCACACAAGAATGTTTTATATGCTGACCTTTGTATATTCCCTGGTGTTCATTATCCAAAGAAGTTCAAAATTCCTGACTTTGAAAAGTATGATGGGTTAGGAGATCCTTATACACATTTTAAGGTATTCATTGGAGAACTCGGATCCTATGCCGAGGATGAGAAGCTCAGAATGTAGCTATTCCAGAAAAGTCTGACTGGAGAAGCCCGATCGTGGTACACCAGATTACACAATTCCAATATTCATAGTTGGGAAGAGCTGGCTCATGCCTTCCTCAGTCAGTACAGTTTTCAGTCTCAGATGGCTCCTGGCCGATACCAAATTACCAAGGTCAAGAAACAAGCCAATGAGTCCTTCAGAGAGTATGCTCAAATGTGGAGGCGCCTTGCTGCTAAAGTTATTCCCTCTATGACTGAGTCTAAAATGGTGATGACCTTCATAGACATACAAAAAGCTCCCTTCTATGAGAGACTCTTAGCTAGCAATGGCCAGCCATTTTCTGAAATAATCAAACATGGGGAGATGGCTGAGATGGGATTGAAGTCAGGAAAGATTCATGACCTAGCTGCTCTGAAAGCTGTTGTTGAGCACATCCAGTCTGGAAGTTATGGAAACAACCCCATGAGGGTCCATAAGAAGAAAGAGGAGGATGTTTCCTTGATACTACAAGTCCAAAAAGGCAATCAGAACATGCCTATCCAGAGGAGAAACTAATCCCCTTTTCAAGCACAATCTTTAAACCCTCCATTGTTAAAGAGTGGATAAGTCTGACGCACTCGAGTGTTTACACCCGTGGGGGACTCACTCGAGAATATTCTCAATCTTCTGATAACTCATAAGAAACTTACCCATCTTCTTCCACCAGCCAACCAGAATGGGAAGGGTTTCAATGCTACCCGGAAGTGTGCCTATCATTCTAGAGCTCCAGGACATGATACTCAGGATTGCTGGGCCTTGAAACACAAGATCCAGGATTTAATTGACAACGGTGAGATCGTGGTGACTAAACTCGACCAACCGCGTGTGCAAGACAACCCTCTTCCTCAACACAAAGAGGAAGAGGTTAATATGATTAATTGGAGCAGTGGACAGAGTTCCAATTATGGTGGTGAATCCTCCCAAATCATCAAGGATGGTGTTGATAAATGGGATTATGCATAGTTCCAATTTATGATGGAACAAAAAATGAAGGCTTTGTATGAGCAAGTTACCCAATTGGCAGAACTGGTGATCCATCATCACCAAGTCACACACCAATTACTCAGCCAGGAGCATGCTAGTCTCCTTCCTCTGATTACGAATACTCAATCATTGACTCCAAAAAGTGAAACTATGGAGGATAAAATTGCAAAAAGAGCAAGTGCTAAAGCCCATCGGGATTTTTCCAACAAGAAGGAATTTACATATCTGGGCCAACCAATGGAGGAGATATTTCAGATGCTGATCAATGAAGGAAGAATTACAACTCTGCTACCTCCACTCAATCCCCGTTCAAGACAATTCAATTTTAATAGAGTATGTCAGTATCACTCCCACTCTCGCGGACACAACACTGAAGAATGTTGGGCATTCCGCCATCTTATTCATAATCTAATTGACAACGGTGTCCTATAGTTGGCATACAATGACACTGTGTTACTTGAGAGTGGGGACACATTTCCTACAAAATGGAAGGAGGTCATAGCAGTTATATCCGCTGAGGATGAGTTGGCTGCCAGACCACCCATAATACAAGCAATTAAACTCAAAGGTGTTGACAATCCTTTGAAAGTGGTTGCGCCAAAGCCAATTTCATTTCCATCTAGGCCACAGTATCCTGTTGTCAGGCTGAAAAAGTATTATGGAATTATGGAGAGGCTGAAGGATCCACATCCCACATAACTGCTGCAGTGTTGAAGGAGAATCCACTGTATCTTCCCCAATGGGTGATGAAGCCTACCATCAGATCATAGGGGAAAGTTCCCATGGAGAAGAGTAAAAATTTCCTCCGTAATATGGGCCATAATGAAGCTAAGGTGGTTTTAAGCTTAAGAGAAGCTCCACAATAAATTTCCATACTGGACTTGGTTTTCTCTTTCGAAGATCACAGGAAGGTCTTGCTAAAGGTTTTTGAAGAAGCCCATTTGCCGAAATCAGTGGATGTAAAAAAATTCCAGCACCTGGTTAATCATATTTTTAACAACAATGTGATATCTTTCACTGATGATGACATACCTCTCGAAGGGACTGGTCATTGCAAGACGTTGCACATAGCAGTTATGTCCTCCAGATACATGGTGGGAGGAGTTCTGATAGATGGAGGGTCATCTTTAAACATTTGTCCTTATGCCACTTTGGAGAAGTTGAACATCAATCTCAAGAGGATCAGGAGTAGCCATACGATTATCAAAGCTTTTGATGGATCCCGACGTAATGTTGTCGGAGAGATTGAACTGTCTATGGAGATTGGTCCACATACTTTTTGTGTATCCTTTCACGTGCTCAAAATAGCCATAGGATACAATTTGTTCTTGGGAAGGCCATAGATTCACATGGCTAGAGCCGTCCCTTCCACCCTTCATCAGCAACTTAAATACATCATTAACAATAGCCTGGTCATTGCCAGAATGTCCAGAACAAGGTGACATACCACTCATCAGCTTCAATGTAAAAGTTAAACCGGCCAGTTTTCATGCCCTAGAGGTAAGCAACACTCACTATCATCCTATTGGGGCGCCACCTCTGATACCATGATTTTTGCTGAGGTAATGTTAGCAATTCATCCTTGGTATCAGCACATCAAGGAGTATCTACGAGATGGATTTACACCCGATGAAGCGAATTCTGCTGAGAAAAACCAGATCCATCGAATGGCTATGTAATTCTACCAGAGCGGAGACGTACTCTACAAAAGAGATGCAGGACAAGGTCTCCTTAGATGTTTGGACAAGGACAAAGCTTAGAGGCTCATGGATGAAATCCATGGTGGAGTATGTGGCCCACACATGAGCGACCCTTTACTTGTTAAAAAGAACCTCAGAACAGGGCATTACTGGCTCTCTCTCAAGGCTGACTATGATGAGCACATCAAGAGATTTTATCAATGTCAAATTCATGGGAATGTTATCCACGCCCCTCTAAGGGAGCTCGACAATATGAGTTCACCCTGGCCATTCTCAATGTGTGGAATGGACGTGATCGGGCCCACCGAGTCCAAAGCCAGTAATAGGCATCGATTTATCTTCACCATGATTGACTACTTCACCAAGTGGGTAGAAGCAACCTCCTTCCCCAGGGTTACCAAAGAAGTCATCATTGGGTTCATTAGAAATAATGTCATTTGTCGATATGGACAACTAGAGGTAATTGTTTCAGATAATGCTAAGAACCTCAACAACAAAATGATGGAGGAGTTATATAGACAATTCCACATTAAACATCTCAACTCTGTCATCTATCGTCTAAAGATGAATGGTGTTGTTGAAGAGGCTAATAAGAACATCAAGAAGATCATGCAAAAGATGTCCGTCAATCATAAAGGATGACCTGACCTATTACCTCTGACTCTATTAGCCTACAGAACTTCAATGCGTACCTCCACTGGGCAAACCCCTACTCATTAACCTATGGGATGGAAGGAGTGCTCCCCGTAGAGGTGGAAATGGAATCCCTCATAGTGTTGATAGACGCTCAGCTAGATGAAGACCGATGGTTACAAGATAGGTATCACCAACTGTCTTTAATAGATGAAAGGTGAAACAGTGTTATCTTCCATGGTCAGTTATACTAACAAAGGATCGCATTATCTTACAACATAAAAGTCTGGCTACGGCAGTTTAAACAACATGACTTGGTTTTGAAGAAGATCATTGACAACCAAGATCAATATAAAGGAAAATTCACCCCAACTGGGAAGGCCCGTTTGTTGTCAAGGAGGTATTGATAGGAGGTGCTCTCAGATTATAGGAAATGGACGGCGATGAATTTCCATAGCTCATCAACTCAGACACCGTGAAACAGTACTATGTCTAAGGTTACCATCAAGCAAACATCCTAGTTTTGGATCACCATATCACCAGTCACTTCAGGTTTTCTAACCCTTCACTACATACAACCCTTCTTCATACCCATCTGCCCCATCAGGGATAAACACACTTTTCAAACCAGCAGCCTGGTTTTCAGATCATCAGATCTTTCACTCCACTTCTTTTCAAACCTTTTAAGTTATCCCACCAGGGATTGAACCTTTCACACCCAGAGTTTTGTCCCACAAGGGATAAAACTTTTCACACCTGCAGTTTGTCATGTACATGGGATCAAACTTTTCACATGCAGTTTGTCCTGAACATGAGATCAAACTTTTTGGTTGCAATCCGTCCTGCATATGGGGTGAACTACGTCGACCTGATCACCCCAATATACAGGAGTACATAGGCAACCATTTTTTAATGGCCCGGTCGCAATAAAAAAAACAAAACATAAACAAAAACACACTTGTACATCCTTCTACACCCTTTCACATAAAATGTTGAACCTCTTATAGCAGGTTCGAACTACGTAAACCTTATCTCTTCTTCAATAGAAGTACGTAGGCAGCCATTTATGGTTCGGTCTTACCCCCTACCAAAACCTAAATATTTGTCACATGGTACTGGGATCAACCTTCAATCCACTACATTTCATCGGCTTCAGACCAAAGGGATGGAACTAACTGATCTCCCCACACAAATGGGAGAATTGGCGACATCTAAGCTACGGTTGAATCCTCAAAGAGAAACACCAATCCATAAGAGATGGAACTACCTGAGCTCCCCCATACAAAGGAGTACCGGCGACCAGCTGTGGTGCGGTCAACCTCAGAGAGGAAAGCCACACTCTTCTCCATTACTACATATAGAAACTAGTCCCAAGACACCAAAGGGTAGGGATACACACAGATCAACGATCCATTCTGAAAGATCCTAAGACATCTCAATGTCCACCCATCAAGGATGAGATCAGAATACATCAAATTCACAAGTCCTGAAGAAGCAGGCAAATATGAAGCAAGTAACAAGGCACAATTAAAAGGGAAGTGAATCAAAATATATTTCCCTGCCATATATGATATTTTTTGATATATACAATATGTACTATACATGACAAAATGGCTAAGCTAGTTTGTGCAGGAACATACAAGCTCATCTACAAATCAGTGTATGTGCGAGCTATCAAGTCTAACATGGCATCTCCCTCTGAAGAAGGAGGTAACACTGTGAGCTCCTGCCCAAGGCTGTCTACACGAGCCAACAGATCCACATCCAACTACATGGTAACGTGGTTCTCATCAATGTATGCACTCATCTCAGCAATAATACCAGTGGTAAAGGATCTCATTGTAGTACTATCTGTAACGACTACGTCTCGGGCAGATATGGCGCCATCCCACTCAACAATTAAAGCATCTCTAGATGATCTAGCCTCATCCCGCTCAACAATAGCGGTGTCTCTATGAGCTAAGGCATCCTCTCTCTCTCTCTAATAGAGTGGCATATCTCCAAGCAAGATTTGTTAACATCAAGGCCCTAGCCTAATCTCTCTTAAATGTCATTAGATGAAGACTCTGCTCTAAATACTCTGCTAAATGCGGGGTCACAGTAGTGGCCACACTGGGAGAATCCATCATAGTTGCTGGAAATCCAACAAAAAGTTCATCCTCAGCGGGAAAATCAATTCCCTCTATGGGCTCTCCACCCTCTGAATCAATTCCCGGCTCTGTGGATACAAATGCATGCGATGTGGTCTCTATCTCCATCCATGCAGAATACTCTGTCCAGCAGCCTAGATGGCTAATAGAAAACTCAACTAGCTCATGTTGATCCCAACAGGCATACACCCTGGATCTGTCCTCTGTCGACAAGTGGTGAGAAGCCAAGCACTGGCCCAATGCCACTTCAAAAGGATGAAAGTCCTAAAATTGGTTGAACTATGACATCACAACCAGTGGGTGGTAAGTGGTCATACCCCTCAAGCCAGCTAGAGGGAGATAATCCATGCCAGGTGCATGAGTAATGAAGCTGTAGGGTGAATTAAGGCCTATACACGGCAAAATGTCAAACGGATCTCCGATCCTTGCCAAAAACACCGACCAGGATGTAGCGTCTATACACTTCACTGGCTGAAAGGAGTAAGATATGGCTATCTCATGGGTAAAATAGTATCCATGTCGTCGGAAGGTACCAATCGGTCTCAGGTGTGACATGAACCACACATAAAACATGACCGAGCTTCCTATGAATGCCCCTGCAGGATAGGTATGACAGTACGTGGCGAATCTCAATGTCTCTGCCACAATCATTGGCAGAATGGTATAACCCTCCTTGAGAGCTCTCACTGCCATGACAACACTGATTTCCATCTCATCCATATACAGTGGCATGTACACATAAGCCACTAAGCACATCATGAGTACGTCTACCCTGGCCGTACACCACTGATCCTCCGATTTGGTGAAATCCCTAGAGTGCCGTATATAACAGCACTTTAAGCTAAATCTGTCTATCAGAAAATGCTGGGACACCACATGGACAGATGTAATCTCATCTTGTACTACTCTATGCCTCAGCCCAGTGAGGATTATGAACTGTCGGTTCATGTCTCCGATAGCCATCCATGTGTAAGGTTTGTCTAGTGGCAGCGCCATCAACCATGCATACTCCTCTAAGGTGGGAGTCAACTCCTGGGTCCCGAATCAGAAAACCTACCTCTCCGGTACCCAAGGCTCCAGCATACTATCTGTAAAACCCACAGGAACCTGGAACATCAGGAGGCTCATGAAAAGCTATAACAGCTGATCTACGGTCACCCGATCTAGAGGTGACAAACTATCATACCATGACCTCAGACGGGAGGCTACCAATACTGGTGGGGTGTGATCAATGCGGCTAACTATCGAAGAAGACATCTGTGTGGGCCGTATCATAAGACCATCCAGGGGTCAATGCTGAATATCTCTGGACATACATATGCATAACGTGATACATGCATGTTCAACAATAGATAGCAATATGATGTAGGGAATGGAAAACATACATATATTCCTAAGTACATCATCTCTGTACAGCTAAAAATACAGGGAAATGGGGCACAAATCCCCAACAACTAACAGAGGCCTATCAAAAGATATAACGAGAATGGGGCACATCCACCCAGTATCTAACAAAGGCTTATCAAAAGATATAGCGAGAATACACATCAGAAGAAGATAATGGTGTCAATATCTACATCATCAATCTTGTCCACCTGATGTAACTCCTCCCGAGTCACTAGATCTTTGCCATGAGGGATGTCAGGCCTATACAATGGAGGATCTGCACCAAAAAAACCATATGGGTCACCTGAAGGGCCAGCTCCAGAGCTGGAAGGATCAAAAGTATCTGCCTCTGAAGGATCTCTGCCCAAGTGCCAGATAAAGAAATGTGCCCTGTCCAACGGCCTGGTCAAACTGTCAATCTGTGTCAAATGAGTAAAATCTCGGACATAGGCCATCCAATCCATCATCATCACGGATCCAGGAACTATATCCCCCATGAACTGAGTGGCGCGAGTCTGGGCTCCGATGGTACGAGGGGACCACCAGCGATGGAACATATCCTGAGTATACGGACCCTCAGACAGTGTAAAGCCGTCAACGCCCATCAAGGGGATATCAATGATGGGTGACTGTGATACAGGCCAATAACGCCCGGTAGGAGGTAAGATCGGTACACGAATCTCCCCTGTGGTGCTCCTAATAGCACGCTCACCTAAATAGAGCTCCCATCCTCCATCTATGAAGAGAGGAATCCTACAGGTGGATATTATTTACTCGACACCAGTCGGGTACCCATCCTCAAACCCAACGGTCAAATGCTCCCCATAATAGGGAATCCAGGTGATAACATCAGCTATTAACAACTCCAACTTTAGATGATAATGGGTGAAACCCTCAACTAAAGGAACCTCCGCCAAAATGGAGTGATGCCATCGCCGTCCTCGTGGATAGGTATCCAAACCTAACACACTCACATGATGCAAATGTGAGAGCCTCTCGTAGGCCCAGAACTTCCAACATAAAGGCAAACATCTGCTATCAGTCAACACTCTCAACCTGTATATGGGAAATCATAAGAGAAATACTCACCAGTAGAAATGGGTAAAATCCTTGCCAAGCCTCGGTCAAGCCCTACGAATGCATGCGCATGCCCCTAAGGAAATAGGCAAAGGTGTAGAAGCCCCAATCATACTCTCCAATACAGTCCACATCTCGTGTGGCGCTGACTAAAGTGAATGATACCGTTGAAGAGTTATTCGCTATGAAGCAGCCCCTAATGATTATCAAGAACAATCACCAAAGAATGCGATCCCTGACTCTCACATCATTGAGTATGGGCTCACTCAACAACCCACTCATAGCATCTATGCTCAAAGGACCTATATGAACTGTCTTGCCTTTGAGCGCCTCAGCCGGACTCCTAGCAAGGATGTAATGGCAGTCGGGGTAATATCTGCCATACAAGGCACTGGCGTCCCTCTAAACTCCATACCGGTGATAAATCGCCAATCCATCAGCTTCATCATCACCTCACAATCTAACAAATAGAGAGAATGAGTCTGGTGAAACCAGTGCTCAGACAACCCCTTGAGATAACCCCAAGGACAACAACGAGGGAGGATGGAAAAGAACGACTCGAAGCCCCAACCATGCACAATCGCTCGATAATCGGGATGCAAAGTCTAATATATAGAGTGAATGCTGAACCAGTTCCCTCGAGGCTGCATAAAGCCGGGAACCTACATCACAAAGTAAATCAACATCAGAATCCTTTCTCCTCATCAATAGGAAAAAGGAAGATTAAATCCATCTTGTACCTCGTTTGCATGTAAGTAAACCGAGGGGTGTCGACTCAAATCACCCATAAACTCTAGGATCGTAACCTGAATGCCTGGAAGATCCCTATAGGGAACATGAGTAGCTGGAGCGGGGTCCGCAACTAGTACATCCTCCTCCTCATCCTCAACATCTGGTACCTTAACCCGGACAGGATGTATCAGCACCTCCGCCAGACGAGGCTATCTAACTGAACGAGGTCGAGGCACATTAGAAGCCCTCCTTCGCACACCTGAAGTGGTCCTGCGGGAACTACTCAGCTGATCCAGATCCATATATATCTGGACACAAGTCTTCAAATCACCTCAAAAAGGGTGTGGTAAACTCTAACGTGGAGCTTTTTAAAATGCATTTTATGACTATATGCATACATTACTTTAACATATGCCTACAGTAGAGTTAAAAATGCATGACTACCCTATGCCTACATTATAATTTTTTTTTGTCATAGTCTCCTTTGTATATAGGACTATCCACATACACATAGGCATGACTAGGTGGCCATTTAGTAGCACACCTACCCATAGTCAAAAACATCCTATATGCATTACACTATCAAAGACATAATCAGTAAGGTAGCCTAATTACCAGGATTACTTTGTTTTACCACCTTTACTCATTTGTCCTCAAATAGGATAAGACATAACATAAACATGGTACAAATTTTACTATTTTAAAAGTCAAATTTTTTCACATCATTATGTTCGACATGGTTAAATACTAACATTTACTATGTTAAATATTTTTTATAAAGTCATATGAGCATGCATATTCACTACTATGTGTTTAGAATCATTTCATGCGATAACTCATTTTCCAACGGATAAAACTAGAAAAGAAGACATGCATACATTACCATGACAGTGTAGAACACTTGTACGGTGACATATTTTGCATAAACACGCCTGAACTCAGTAGATCTGAAGAAGAGCTCTCGGATTTCTTGTGTGGCGCAATATAAAAATGACTTGTGAAAGCACCAAGTGCCTTAAAGCCATCCACGGCTAGCCGCAGGTGTACCTGTGGCTCCCTTGGGTGGGGACCACCCCTCCAACTCTGTCTAATATGAGTTGCAAAGGAGGTCTCACAAGTTGAAAAAGTCAAATCAGGAAATAAGATGCTACGCGATTGCGCGGAAAAGCCTGAAATCTTGGTTTATAGAGACCAAACTGCGGGTCTACATATCACTCAGTGGTATTCACCCAGACAGAGGGTTTACTTTACTGATGATCACAATTGTTGCAAACTAGACTCGGCAATACCTCACGATGGTCTGATGCCATCAGTTCAGGGTCATAACTCCATAACATTCCCCCCAGTGGGGGTTTTATCCATTTCATCCGTTGGTGCACATGTCAATGAAGTTCAAGCAACCTTGACAGCATTCAGCCACTGGCAAGTAAATCCAGGGAAGCATCAGAAACCATCTGATGATCTCATCAGTTATTGTACACTTTAACAAAGGGCAAGCGGCCTTGACATCATCCACAACAGGGATCTCATCCGTTGAAGTACATTTCAGCGAGGGTCAGGAAAGCCCTGACAACAAAAACTATTGACAGTAACTCTGACAGAGCAGTGGAAGGACCTGGCGATATAAACCAGGGAAGACCATCCTCATCGAGGATGTAAAATCCCAAATTTTACGAATAAAGATTTAAATTTCTCGAATTTTTTTTTTGAATATTATGGTGTGGATTTAATATAATGTTATAGTTGTGGGTAATATTTTTAAATTTTGCAAAGTATGCAAGTTGTTATATTATATTCGATTAGTCGGGGAATATTCTTTGTGTCGGGGAATATTCATACGATGGGACAATCATTGGTGGACTCCACAACGGAATTATTGTCGGATTGAGAAAACGACAAAAATATTTTTATGAAAATAACAGCGGAAGTTTACCGTTAATACTATTGAACTACTCGGTAGTAAAAGTACAGTAATACGCGTGATTGCATAGTAGCACACGATATTGATTATCGATGCTTACGTGATAAGTCACTCAGTTTTGTTTTATTGATATTATTAATGTAATAAAACAGAAAAGCTTTTTATATAAAACAAAATACTTTTATAAAGTTATTCTATAAATAGAATATATTATATTCTATTATGCATAGTGTTTTGCATAGTAAAATATTTTTATATAAAACAGAATACTTTTATAAAGTTATTCTATAAATAGAATATATTATATTTTATTATGCATAGTGTTGCATAGTTCCTGCATAGTTTTTTGCATAGTAAAATCTTTTTATATAAAACAGAATAATTTTATAAAGTTATTCGTTTTATTAGATTATAAATAGAATATATTATATTTTATTGTAAACTAATCTGGACCGTCCGTTTAAAAGTAAATCAATCTAGACCGTTCATGGATTGGTTACTATTCAGTCCATTCTTCTATAAATAGAAGCTCATTCCTTCATTATTTCTTATAAATTCACTAAAACTCTAGAGAGAAAAACTGTAGAGAGAATTCTTCTTCTATAATCTTAAGCGTATTTATTTAGCGTTTAAGAAAGATTTGAGCGTAGTGCAAGTTTCTTTAAGTATATTCCCGCCCTACCGTCGGAGTACTCTTCTTTATAAGGTAATGGGTATTATTTTTTTTCATATTCATGAAGAGAACTTCTGTTTTTCCATTCTTTATTATTCTGTTGGAATAACCTGTATACACGGTCTACCCTATACTTGGTGAAATTCTTCTATTATTCTATTATTTATTATTTTGTTGGAATAACCTGTATACGCGGGCTACCCTATACTTGGTGAAATTTTTCTGTTATTCCATTCTTTATTATTCTGTTAGAATATCCTCTGCATGACGCTTTTTCTGTGGGACTGGTTCCGTTATTTATTATTACATTAGAATAACTTTTTACATCTAAGCACCACATACATGGTGATTTCTATTGTTATTCAATTCTTTATTATTCTATTAGAATATCACGTCATGCATTTTATCTTTGGACACGGTTAAGATTATTTATTATTCATTGGAATAACTTTGTCATCATCAAGTACCGCATGCATGGTGATTTCGTTGTTATTTCATTCTTTATTATTACATTTGGAAAATCGTGTTTCGTGCGTATACGCTTCGACACAGTTCATTATTTATTATTACATTAGAATAACTTTTGTCTATCTGATACCACATACATGATGATTTACGTTGTTATTCCATTCTTTATTATTACATTGGAATATCACGCTCATGCATGCGTTTTACGTGGGACCTGGTTCCGTTATTTATTATTACATTGGAATAACATATCTATCTAAATACCGCATGCATGGTGATTTATGTTGTTATTTCATTCTTTATTATTTTGTTGGAACATCCCGCCGATGCTTTAATTTTCTTTGACACGGTTCCGATTATTTATTATTACATTGGAATAACTTTTGTCATAATCAAATACCGCATGCATGGTGATTTTCGTTGTTATTCCATTCTTTATTATTACATTGGAATATCATATTTGCATGCGTATTACGCCTAACCCGTTCCGTTATTTATTATTCTGTTAGAATAACCTGTCTATGCAAAGTACCGCATGCATGGGGATTTCTTTTGTTATTCCATTCTTTATTATACTTAGTTGGTTAATGTTTTGACTTCTATACTTCATGAAATTAGTGGAATATCCTTGATATTTGCGCTTCATCCAGTATCTTTTCATGGAAATATTCTTTTGAGCATTCTTGAATTTTACTCTACAAAGAAGTATCATGTTAACAATTTGGACGCTATTAGTTCCTGAATAATTTAATTCTTGAACTTATTTTATTGAATTTTTATATCATTTTCATCATCCTCATGTTTAAATTTTGTTGAAAGTCATCTGTGGCCTGTAGTGCATAGATGGACTTGGTATGATTATGACCAGGGATTATTCGGTATAATCATGACCGTAATTTTACAAATGATGTGGAAAAAGTCCTCATTGGCCCGTAGTGAATTGATGGACAGTTTTTGGTATGATTATGGCTATGGATTCTCTTTGGCCAAGGGAGCAAAGATGAATTGTTTTATGGCATGATTAGGACCGTTGATGAAAACACGATTATCTTTGGCCTGTAGTGCTTGGATAATTCATGGTCGTGATACTAAATAATATCCTTGGCCTATAGTGCAGGGATGATTTGATGGTGTGAATTAATTATTAAGCTGAGTCTCAGCGATAAAAGTGATGAAAAACTTTTTAAATCATAAAAGATAGTAGATTTTATTCTCTACTTGACTCTTTTAATAGATTGCTTGTTCCACTGCAGTTAAACTTGATGTCTATTGTATTTTATCAGTTTAACATTGTTGAAGACTAATGATAATTTATTCTGCATTATCTTAGTCATAATATTTCTTACTGGGCTAGTTGAGCTCACCCTTTCCTTCACTATTATCTTCAGGAAATGAGAATATAGCTGGGACGAGTCGGGGAATGGATTGACAGTCCAGATGATAGCATTAATAGTCCTCACTATTCTATTAAATAGTGTGATAGTAAATGTAATGAGGACTCCTTTGAGTGTGGATATTGTCTAGATGACATTATTCTTATTAAAACTCTCAGTTTATGTTTGTCGTATTGTTTACATGACAGCTGTATTATTAAGTCGTGTTTGTATTCTGTACCATGTATTTGGCGACTCAGAATAGGTGATGTATACCTATTTTGGGGGCGTCACGGTTGGTATCAAAACTTAGGGATATGATCCCTGGCTAAGATGTGAGACAAGAACTAGGAGGGAAGAGACGGGGAATTCCTTCGCTAGTATGACTTACCTAAGTTTATTTGGTATTTAATTGGTCGGTCAGAGTATAGGGATAAAATGTGATATGTCAATTAACCCTTGTTTTGTGACAGTGTTTGAAAATGGCATCTGAAAATGTTGAGATAAGCAATGGAGCAAAATAATATGACCGTATCGCAGTACGAGGCTAAGTTTGTGGAGTTATCCCAGTTTGCATCCCATGTGGTCGATAACGAGGAGCGAATGACGCGAATGTTTCTAAGAGGTTTGAAACTCGATATACGTCAATACCTTATTTCTCATAAACCTTGTTTATATTCATATGTTGTGAATAGGGCTCAGTTATTGGAGCACGATAATGAGTTAGAACAACCAAAATGTAACCACCAACAACACGATAATAGTCGTACTAGTGGCAACGGTCATCGGAACAATGATAACCATCATGGGGGAAATTATCATGCCAAGAATGGTAACCACTTCGGTGGTAATCATGGCCAAGATAATAGAAGTGGAAATTTCAAGAAGAGAAGGTTCAATAATGATGGAAAGACAGCAGCACCAGCACCCATTTCAAAAGAAGAAGAACGACCACAGGTCGTATGTTTTAAATGCGGACAGGAGGGACACATCCGTCCAAACTGTACACAGCAATCCAAAGCGTGTTTTAATTACGGAAGAGAAGGTCACCTAGCTCGATTTTGTCGTATGGTGAAGTCAAGTCCAGCTGGGATGGTGATGCCAAAGGATGTCCCCGACAAGCCAAAGCCAGTATTTTAAGAGAGAGCGTTTTTTTTTCGTGATGAGGAACCTGAATAAAATTATCACGGGTAAGTTAATCATAAACTCTTGTGAAGTATATACCGTGTTAGATATCGGTTCTACTCACTCTTTCATTTCACCTAGTTGTGTTCAATGTTTGAATTTAACTTCGGAGAAGTTAGACTTTGATTTATCTGTTAAAACTCAGTTGGGAGAAACCTTCGTTACCTCCACTATTTATAAATCTTGTTTGATTCAAATAAACACTTTCACGTTACCTATCGATCTTATCTCTTTGAAAATACTTGCCTTTGATGTTATTTTAGGAATCGATTGGTTAACTACTCATCATGCTTTTAGTAAGGTTGTTAGCTTTCATATTTCTAACCAACCTGTTATGCGAATTCAAGCAACCAAACCACTAAAGTCAAGCATTGTCATATCAAGCCATAAGTAAAGAGCCCAGTCCTTTCGTTGTTGACTTCCTTGTGTGGAATGCACCGAAGCCAGACTTTCCATAGGGGACGTTGTGAATAACGATGGCAAGTTGATAGGTATCAATGTGACGTGTTATCCAAGTCTTGGATGAGAGTCATAGTTGTGAATGATATTTTTATTGTTAATAAATTTCTTGACATATTCTTGAAGACTTCTTAGCCTACCCCTAGAGCGTGAAATCGAATTTTGTATTGACCCCAGTACAAAACCCATTTCTTAAACCCTCAAATATTTTCTTCACCCAAAATGAACGTAACATGCGCCAAAGATGTTGGTTCGAGCTTTGAAGATTACGATTGTACCATTCAATATCATTATGGAAGAGCGAACGTGGTAGCTGACGCGTTGAGTAAAAGATCATATGTGTTTACGAGTGCGATGTTATTAACACAAAGACCCATTTCGTATAAATGATGAAGATAGAGTTAAAGACTCTAGGGACCCACGTGAAGATAAAGAATATACGATTAGAATCTACTTTAATCGATAAAGTTAAAGCTGCTCAAACTACACACCCAAAGCTGATGAATGTGAAAAAAAAGAAGGTTCAAGAGGGCGTTATTCTAGAAGCAAGAATTGAGGAAGAGAGGAAATGTCAACCCTCGATTTAATTGGCCCATTTGAAATCCTCGATCGAGTAGGAACTGTGGCTTATAGACTCGTTTTACTGCCAAGTATGTCGCATGTTCATAACGTTTTTCACATATCGATGTTACGTAAATATGTGGACGACCCGAACCACATTATTGATTTAGAACTGGACGAGATAGCGGATAATTTAACGTATGAAGATATACCTTTTAAAATCTTGGAATATATTCAACACTCAAAGGTTATACCTCAAGAGTTAGAATCGGATGAAGTGTCCTCATCTGTTCGGCATACCAGGTACGTACGTAAATTTCGAGGGCGAAATTTCATAAGGAGGGGAGATTGTAAAATCCCAAATTTAACGAATAAAGATTTAAATTTCTCAACAAATTTTTTTGAATATTATGGTGTGGATTTAATATAATGTTATAGTTGTGGGTAATATTTATAAATTTTGAAAAGTATGCAAGTTGTTATATTATATTCGATTGGTCGGGGAATATTCTTTGTGTCGGGGTATATTCGTATGACGGCACAATCATTAGTGGTCCCCACAACAGAATTATTGTCGGATTGAGAAAATGACAAAAATATTTTTATGAAAATAACGACGAAAGTTTACCGTTAATACTGCTAAACTACTCGGTAGTAAAAGTACAGTAATACGCGTGGTTGCATAGTAGCACACGGTATTGATTATTGATGCTTACATGATAAGTCACTCAGTTTTGTTTTATTGATATTATTAATGTAATAAAACAGAAAAGCTTTTTATATAAAACAGAATACTTTTATAAAGTTATTCTATAAATAGAATATATTATATTCTATTATGCATAGTATTTTGCATAGTAAAATATTTTTATATAAAACATAACACTTTTATAAAGTTATTCTATAAATAGAATATATTATATTTTTTTATGCATAGTGTTGCATAGTGCCTGCATAATGTTTTGCATAGTAAAATCTTTTTATATAAAACAGAATACTTTTATAAAGTTATTCATTTTATTAGATTATAAATAGAATATATTATATTTTATTGTAAACCAATCTGGACCGTCCGTTTAAAAGTAAATCAATCTGGACCGTTCATGGATTGGTTACTATTCAGTCCATTCTTCTATAAATAGAAGCTCATTCCTTCATTATTTCTTATGAATTCACTGAAACTCTAGAGAGAGAAACTATAGAGAGAATTCTTCTTCTATAATATTAAGCGTATTTCTTTAGCGTTTAAGAAAGCTTTTAGCGTAGTGCAAGTTTCTTAAGTATATCCCCGGCCTACCGTCGGAGTACTCTTCTTTATAAGGTAAGGGGTATTATTTTTTTTCATATTCATGAAGAGAACTTCTTATATTCCATTCTTTATTATTCTGTTGGAATAACTTGTATACGCGGTCTACCCTATACTTGGTGAAATTCTTCTGTTATTCCATTATTTATTATTTTGTTGGAATAACCTGTATACGCGGGCTACCCTATACTTGGTGAAATTCTTCTGTTATTCCATTCTTTATTATTCTGTTGGAATATCCTTTCTGTGCGTTTTACGTCGGACCTGGTTCCGTTATTTATTATTCTGTTGGAACAACTTGTCTATGCGAAGTACCACATACATGGTGATTTCTGTTGTTATTCCATTCTTTATTATTCTATTGGAATATCACCTGTCTGTGCGTTTTACGGCGGACTGGTTCCGTTATTTATTATTCTGTTGGAATAACCTGTCTATGTGAAGTACCGCATGCATGGTAATTTCTGTTGTTATTTCATTCTTTATTATTCTGTTAGAACATCCTGTCGGTGAAAATTTCGCCTGACCTGTTTCAATTATTTATTATTCTGTTGGAATAACCTATCTATGCGAAGTACAGCATGCATGGTGATTTCTGTTGTTACTCCATTCTTTATTATTCTGTTAGAATATCCTATCGGTGCGTATTACGCCTGACCTGGTTCCATTATTTATTATTCTGTTAAAATAACCTGTCTATGCGAAGTACCACGTGCATGGTGATTTCTTTTGTTATTCCATTCTTTATTATACTCAGTTGGTTAAAGTTTTGACTTCTATACTCCATGAAATTAGTGGAATATCCTTGATATTTGCGCTTCATCCAGTATCTTTTCATGGAAATATTCTTCTGAGCATGCTTGAATTTTACTCTACAATGAAGTATCATGTTGATAATTTGGACGTTATTAGTTCCTGAATAATTTAATTCTTGAACTTGTTTTATTGAATTCTTATATCATTGTCATCATCCTCATGTTTATATTTTGTTGAAAGTCATCTGTGTCCTGTAGTGCATAGATGGACTTGGTATGATTATGACCAGGGATTATTCGGTATAATCATGACCGTAATTTTATAAATGATGTGGAAAAAGTCCTCATTGGCCCGTAGTGCATTGATGGACGAGCTTTTTGGTATGATTATGGCTATGGATTCTCTTTATTGAGGAGCAAAGATGAATTATTTTATGGCATGATCAGGACCGTTGATGAAAACACAATTATATTTGTCCCGTAGTGCATGGATAATTCGTGGTCGTGAGTAAATAATATCATTGGCCTATAGTGCAGGGATGATTTGATGATGTGGATTATTTATTAAGCTGAGTCTCAGTGATAAAAGTGATGAAAAACTTTTTAAATCATAAAAGATAGTAGATTTTATTCTCTACTTGACTCTTTTAATGGATTGCTTGTTTCGCTGCAGTTAAACTTGATGTCTATTGTATTTTATCAGTTTAACATTGTTGAAGACTAATGATAATTTATTCTACATTATCTTAGTCATAATATTTCTTACTGGGCTAGTTGAGCTCACCCTTTCCTTCATTGTTCTCTTCAGGAAATGAGAATATAGCTTGGACGAGTCGGGGAACGGATTGACAGTCCAGATGTTAGCATTAGTAGTCATCACTATTCTGTTAAATAGTGTGATAGTAAATGTAATGAGGATTCCTTTGAGTGTGGATATTGTCCAGATGACAATATTCTTATTAAAACTCTCAGTTTATGTTTTGTCGTATTGTTTACACGACAGTTGTATTATTAAGTTGTATTTGTATTCTGTACCATGTATTTGGTGACTCAGAATAGGTGATGTATACCTATTTTGGGGGCGTCACAGGGGAGGACCAATGATGGAATATGATATATAAAGTTTTCCTCAGACAAAACACATCCCCATAGAGTCTCTTATACATGAGAGATACATCCTCAGTGAAAAGTTTATACCACGGATTAAGGACTTTGGTGATAACCCTAATGTCAACATCCAGGAAGTTCCTGAGAGCTTTGGAGTACACAACCAGGTAATTCATTAGAGTTATTAGTGATAACTCCAGTCCCCATCAGAAATCGTGGGAACAGTTAACACATCATGTTGGAGAACGGTCCAACAAACCACATATATCATGCATATACATCATGCTGCAATAAATTGCATCATGATTATCTTATCACATTTCAAGTGTCTAGTATTCTTTATACTATACATGTCATTACATTATATGAATATGATAAAGAAGGGCATCTGTAGACACTCAAATTTTTGTATTCCTGTTACTAACATTGTAAGAGGGCAGAATTATCTTTCAGAGATAACCCTGGAGGACAAAGTAGCTCCAATTCCAAAGACAACCCCGAGATACCCAGTTCCAATCCCGGAGATAACCCTGGGATTTTCAGTTTTAACCTCAGAGACAACCCTGAGGAGTGCATTTCCAGTTCCGAAGATAACCCAGAATCATCAGTTTTCCATCTCGGAGACAACCCTGAGATACTTAGTCCCGGAGACAACCCCGGGAGTTCTAGTTCCAACCTCGGAGATAACCCCGAGGAGTGCAGTTCCAGTTCCGAAGATAACCTTGGAAAAGCTCATTTCAACCCCTTGCAGTCAGCTTCAACCTCAGAGATAACCCCGAGGCACTCAATTCCAACCCCGGAGACAAACCCGAGAGGTCAGGCACACCTCAGAGACAACCCTAAGGACCTTCTGTACTCACAGCAACCCAAACATAGAGATAACCCTAAGCAACGACTGCTACATCAGCCCAAACCAAATATAATCTCGGTGAGGGGCAAAATCATCATTTTTCCACCTCGATCCCACATTTCGCCATCTTAACAACATTTCAACATACATTCTACACAGTAATGTCCTACAAGAACCAAAGATCCAATCCCGAGTGACTATTACATAAAACAGCACACCGGATAGAATTTGTAGCCTGAATCCCTGGGCATGTCCCCATCTTCCAGACTTCGTACAACCTCTAGTCCCATGTCATTTGTGTAACTCTCGACAACAGAATTCTAAAAAAGGTCTTATACACCTCAATCAAATTCTCGGATTGAAGTTCTAAAAGTTCGAGCGGACATCGCGTTGCATGCGTGCACGTACTTCGAGACGACAAGACCCATGGAGCCTGGGGCACCCCGGGCAGCCGCAGGTGCATCTGCAGCTGCCGCAGGTGCACCTTTGGCTCCCCCTCTATAAACAGAGGGCTTGGGGTGGCTATTTTGTATAGAGAAAAGGCGAGGAAGCATTGTCCAATTTACTCTGTACACAATATAAACTGAGTGCTTTCTCATTTTAAACACTTGTGAGCTTATATTTTGCTATATTTTACCAGTGGGAACCTAGTGTTCATCCATTTAAAGCTATTGAAGTCTTCTTTGGCAATCCACTATAAGCCTTCTTACATTTCTTAAAGCCTTTCTCCACTTTTTGCACACACAGTTATTCACATTGAGAGTCGTGTGGCGTTCGTATGCCTAGACTTCGGTCCGTGGCTTTTTATTTCTTTTGTACATATATTTGTGTGTATATATATATATATATATATATATATATATATATATATATATTTGTACTAACATTATCGAGTTATGCCTCGATTGAGCCTAGACTCGCGTCCGGAGTGTTTATTGCTTATATATATATACTTATATATAAACTGTTGTCAAACTCTATTCGATGAGACTGGATTTACATCTGGTGCGTTTATTGCTTTTATATATATATAAATACTTATATATATATATATATATGTTGTTTATATATATATATATATATATATATAAACAACATATATATATATATATTTACATTTCTGTCAGACCTGGAGTTTACTTCGTGGCCATTTACCGCTTTCTTTACTTTTTGTCCCGCCTAGAGTTTACTTCGTGGTGGTTGATCGTTTCTATATATATATTTACAGCTTTTATATATTTACATTTCCAATCTCCTATGGAGTTTCTTCGTGGTAGTCGATCGTTTGTATATATATATTTACAACTTTTATATATATAACTGTTTATAGCTTTCATATAAAACTACTACATCATGTGACCCTAGGAATCATGTGATCACAGATTCAGTCTCCTAAATCTAGATTTGGTTCTCGTGATGGACATTTTTGGCTATAATTGTAAGACCTCAACTTTTTATAAATAAAGTTTTAATTTCTCTATTTATTATTTTAAAATAGTAAGGGTTGATTTAATTAATGTGATTAGTTATGGGTAAAATGCGCAAATATTTTAAATAAGCAAGTGGTTATAAAATATTCATTGTTGTCGGGGAATATTCGGTTGGTCGTGGAATATTCTTGCTGTCGGGGAATATTCGTACGACGGAGCAACCTTTTGTGGGCCCCATAATGAAAAGCGAGTGGATGAAGAAAACGACAAGTATAAGTTCTTTTTATAAATAACGGCGTAGTTGTTACCGTTAACACTGTTGGAATACCCGGTGGTTAAAACATAGTATTACGCGGTATTGCACCAATTGTTGATTCTTACGTAAGAAGGCACTACTCAATAATTATTACAGTAATTACCGTTCAATATTTTATTTTATTGATTCAATAATTGCTGCGTTGATATTTTATATTATTGTTGTTTTAATAATTGTCACTACACAGTATTTTTTTATTGTCAGATCAATAATTCATATTATTTTAATAATATTATTAGATAGCATTATTGGCAATGTCTAGAAAGTTCTGTCTAAGGAGAGGTTTGGTCACCTAATTCATGCGCCCGATGAAGGAGAAATCCTTATAGAAAAGCCCCCTCTTTCACAGGAACGAATTGATTATCGATGATTGTGATTCTGTAATATTATTTGTGAATAAATAATTAATGATTTATATGATAAGAAAAATATTCATTTTATGTGGATATAAATGGAGAAAATTTTTAATGTGACAATTGTTGAAAATTGATATTTTATCTTTTCTGATAAAATAATTCATTTAAATATATTATTACATTATAATAATATAATAATGGTGATATTTTATAATGAATGTGTGATA
This sequence comes from Panax quinquefolius, assembly GCA_020205615.1. Lineage (NCBI taxonomy): Eukaryota > Viridiplantae > Streptophyta > Magnoliopsida > Apiales > Araliaceae > Panax > Panax quinquefolius. Next base: position 68,271,735 of record CM035157.1, read on the forward strand.
TATGAATAAATGAGGAGGAAGAGTATTTTTGTTATAAAAATGTAACATTTAAACATGTGTTTTGTGTGTTGGTGGACCCTATTTTTGACTGAAATTTGATTATAGCCTACAAAATCGTCCGTATGTGGATTTCGGTCAATTTCTGTTTGGAATTTGGAAAAACTTTCTTCTGCAAAGTTGTAGAGAATTAAATTTCCTATGAAATGGACAAAACATGTTTTTCATTTTGGTGGGCCCCACATGAGTGGTAAACATTCTTAATTTAGATTTTCTAAGGTGGGCGTGAAAATTTTTATATATATTAATATTTTATTAAATTTTATGCTTTGGTGTTCTAAACATTTTCCTATAAATAGGGTGCTTAGGTTAGAATTGAAAATAACACCAGAAACTGAAGTTTTCTCTCTCTATATTATCGAGCGTATTTTTGTTAGTATTTTGATATCTTGAGTGTTGCTATACGGTGCAAGTTTTCTTCAGCGTTATATCTGATATTCTAGTTAGAAGTACTGTCTTTTGAGGTAAGGGATGTTGTTTTTTTTATAAATGATATTATTTCTTTCAATATCATTATACCGGAATATTGGTAAGATTTTTCTTGTGAAATTTTTATCTTTTCATGTCGGAGTTACTATTCATGAGTTACTATTCACAAGTTATTATTCATGAGTTATTATTCACGAGTTCCTATTCATGAGTACTATTCATGAAGCATGATGATTTTTCTTATGGAATTTCTATCTTTTAGTGTCGGAGTTACTATTCACGTATACGGCACTATTCACGTATACGACACTATTCACGAATACGACACTATTCACAGAAAAAATAAATTTTATTTTTTGTTTCTAAGATTGTCTGTTATGGTTCCTATCTTTGATTGGATCTATGTTTTGATATTTAATTTTGAATTCTGCTCCACAATAGTTTATTATGGAGTATTTTTAAATTTGGATTGTCTAAAGTACGAATCCCTAATATTTGTTCTTTTGTCTCACTAGATTCGTTTTTCTTTAAAATATTTTTCATCATCCTCAGTCCTAAATGATGATATAACTGAATATCTTTGGCTTGTAGTGCAAAGATGAATGATTTTCTGATAAATATCTTTGGCCCGTAGTGCAAAGATGAACAGGTGTTGAGATGAACATGACCAACTGATGAATATCTTTGGCCCGTAGTGCAAAGATGAATATTTGAATCATGATGTATATTGATTGATGTTACAGGGATAAAATATTGATGATGAACTTTTAAATTCATAGATGATAGTAGATTTCATTCTCTACTTAACTCTTCTAATGAATTGTTGTTTCCGCTGCAGTTGTTGATCTAAAACTTGTTGCCTATTATATTCTATCAGACTTTTCCCTGTTAAAGACTAAGGATAATTTGTTGTACATTATCTTAGTCATAATATTCTTTACTGGGCTAGTTGAGCTCACCCTTTTCCTTTTTGTTCCATTTTTCTTCTCAAGAGACGAGAATATAGTAGGAACTAGTCGGGGTGTGGAGTGATGGTTCAAGATAGTTATTTTAGTAGTCCTCACTATTTTGTAAAATAGTGTATCAATAGTTATAATGAGGACTTTATTTGAGTGTGGATATTGTCTAAAAGACAATATTTGTATTTAAACTCATAGTATACGTGTCGTCATATTTTGTACGACAATTATAATAATGAAGTTGTAGTTGTTTCTGTACCATGTATTTGGAGACTCAGAATAGGTTGGGTGGATTGGACCTATTTTGGGGGCGTCACAGTTGGTATCAGAGTTTAGGGATATTCTCTCTGGCGGAGATTGGGGAATAGAACTAGGAGGGGAGAGACGAGTAAATCCTTCGCTAGTGTGTCCTACCTAAGATTATTTCTTATTTAATTGGTTGGTCAGAATATAGGGATAATATGTGACATGTCAATTAACCATTGTTTTGTGACAGTAAAATGGCATCTAAAGATGTTGAGATAAACAATGGAGCACATGAGACCGTTGAGTCACCACTGATCAATACTTAGGATAAGGTGCATCAAGAAGGCAATAACCCTCCTGTAAACAATAGCACTGACCAAATGACGAACAATGGTATGTTTAGGAACTTTCTAGAATTCATGCAAAACCAAATGAGAGAGACTACTGTTCAAAATGCAGGTGGAAACACTGGCAACTCATGGATGGTCACCGCTAAGCAGTTCAAGGAGTTAGGATCGCCGGAGTTTTTGGGAATGCCAGAACCACTTACGGCAGAGATGTGGATAAAGCAGATTACTAAGATATTTGATTTCTTGGGATGCTCAGAGAAGCAAAAGGTTCCTTTCGCCACCTTCATGTTGCGAGGAGAGGCATATTACTGGTGGGAATCCGTAATGCGTACTCATCCTTCCGCACTAAAGATATCTTGGGAGAAGTTCCAAGAATTTTTCAACGACAAGTACTTTCCCGAAAGTATTCGTCACATGAAGGAGGTAGAGTTCATCAAGCTGGAGCAGAACAATATGAACGTGTCGCAGTACAAAGCAAAGTTTGCCAAGTTGTCCCGATTTACATCCCATTTGGTTGATAATGAGGAGAGAATGACGCGAATGTTTCTGCGAGGTTTGAAACCCGAAATACGTCAATACCTCATTTCTCACAAACTTTGTTTATATTCAGATGTTGTGAATATGGCTCAATTATTAGAGCGCGATAATGAGTCAACTCAACTGAAGAATAACGACCTACAACTTGATGATAATCGTACTGATGGCAACGGCCATCGGAACAATGATAACCATCGTGGAGGAAATTATCATGCCAGAAATGGTAACCACTTCGGAGGTAATCATGGCCAAGATAATAGAAGAAATAATTCAAGTGGATATTTCAAGACGAGAAGATTTAACGATAACGGGAAGACGTCAGCACCAGCACCAACAACAAATTCTAGTGGAGGAGAACGACAGCCAGTTAGATGCTACAGATGCGGAGAGGAGGGACACATAAGTCCAAACTGTTTACAACCTTCTAAGGTATGTTTTAGTTATGGAAAAGACAGTCATATAGCTCAAGATTGTCCCGTAGCGAAACCAAGTCCGGCGGGGATGGTGACTCCAAAGGCTATCCCGGATAAGTCAAAGTCGGCGATTTCAGGAAGAGCGTTTTTCGTGACTTCTCAAAAAGCGAGTAACCCAAACGAAGTTAGCATAGGTTAGTTAATTATAAATTCTTGCGAAGTCTATAGCTTATTAGATACTGGTTCTACCCATTCTTTATCTCTCATACTTATGCTCAACGTTTGAACTTGACTCCTGAGAGATTAGACTTTGACTTATCTATTGAAACTCTGTTAGGAGAAACTTTCGTTACATCCACTGTTTATAAATTTTGCTTGATTCAAATTGGTACCCTCACCCTACCTGTTGATCTTATCTCTTTAAAGATACTTGCATTTGAAGTGATTTTAGGGATTGATTGGGTAACTACTCATTATGCTAAATTGATTATTTTCATAAGGTTGTTAGTTTTCATATTCCTAACCAACCTATTATACGAATTCAAGCAACCAAACCATTGAAGTCAAATACTTTCATATCAAGCCATAAAGCCATTCATTTATTGAAAAACGGATGTCAAGCTTTCTTAGCCCATTTCATGAATTTAAACAAAAATACGTCAGATTTGAATGATATTTCTGTTGTTAGTGAATTTCCTGATGTATTTCCTGAAGAATTTCCTGGCCTACCCCCAGAGCGTGATTTTGACTTTTGTATCGACTTTGAACCCGGTACAAAACCCATTTCTAAAATCTCATATCGAATGGCTCCTATTGAACTTCAAGAGTTAAAAACCCAACTACAAGAGTTGGTACTCAAGCCTCTATTTGGTGACTTCATTTGTGGAATGCACCGAAGCCAGACTCTCTGTAGGGGACGTCATATTCATGCGGTGGTAAACTGATAGGTGCCATTGTGATGTGCTATCCAAGATTGGGATATGAGTCACAGTTGAGAACAACCTAAGTTAGTAATCAAAATACGTAGCTTTCTAGGCTTAACATGTTATTATCAGAGATTCGTTGAAAGATATTCTGGAATCGCTACTCCATTAACTCAGCTGACTCGTAGAAATACAAAATTCGAATGGAGCAAGGAATATGGGAAGAGCTTCGAAGAACTCAAGAGGAGACTTATTTTGGCACATGTTCTGACCATACCATCCTGGAAAAGCGAACGTGGTAGCTGACGTGTTGAGTAGAAGATCGTATGCGGGTAGGAGTGCGATATTGTTGAATACAAAGACCCATTTCGTATAACTTACAAATGATAGAGATAGAGTTAAAGACTCTAGGGACCTACGTGATGATATACGAGTAGAATCCACTTTAATCGATAAAGTTAAAGCCGCTCAAGCTACACATCGAAGCTGATGAATATAAAGAAGAAGGTGCAAGAAGGCGTTATTCTAGAAGTAAGAATCGATGAAGAGAAGAAATCTTAACCTTCAATTTATTAATCCATTTGAAATCCTCGATCGAATAAGAACTGTGGCCTACAGACTCATTTTACCGCCAAGTATGTCGCATGTTCATAACGTTTTTCGCATATCGATGTTACATAAATATGTGGAGGACCCGAACCACGTTATTAAGTTGGAACCAGATGAAATAGCCGAAGATTTAACGTACGAGGAGGTACCTGTCTAGATCTTGGATAGGAAGGAGCATGTCCTACGAATAAAGGTCATACCACAAGTCAAAGTTTTTTGGAGGAACCATGCTATTGAGGAAATGACTTGGGAGTTGGAAACGGAAATGAAAGCGAGGTATCCTCACCTTTTCTAAATACCAGATACGTATGTTAATTTTGAGGATGAAATTTCATAAGGAGGGGAGGTTGTAAGACCCCAACTTTTTATAAATAAAGATTTAATTTCTCTATTTATTATTTTGAAATAGTAAGGGTTGATTTGATTAATGTGGTTAGTTATGGGTAAAATGCGCAAATATTTTAAATAAGCAAGTGGTTATAAAATATTCATTGTTGTCAGGAAATATTCGGTTGGTCGTGGAATATTCTTGCTGTCGGGGAATATTCGTACGATGGCGCAACCTTTTGTGGGCCCCATAACGGAAAGCGAGTGGATGAAGAAAACGACAAGTATAATTTCTTTTATAAATAACGGCGTAGTTGTTACCGTTAACACTGTTGGAATACCCGGTGGTTAAAACATAGTATTACGCGGCATTACACCAATTATTAATTCTTACGTAAGAAGACACTACTTAATAATTGTTATAGTAATTATTGTTTAATATTTTATTTTATTAATTTAATAATTGATGCGTTGATATTTTATATTATTGTTGTTTCAATAATTGTCACTACACAATATTTTTCATTATCAGATAAATAATTCATATTATTTTAATAATATTATTAGATAGCATTATTGGCAATGTCTAGAAAGTTTTGTCTAAGGAGAGGTTTGGTCACCTAATTACGCGCTAGTAAGGAAAAATCCTTATTGGAAAGCCCCTCTTTCCCAGGAACTACAGTTGTATCGTGATTGTGATTACGTAATATTATTTGTGAATAATTAATTATTGATTTATATGATAAGGAAAATATTCATTTTATGTGGATATAAATGGAGAAATTTTTTAATGTGACAATTGTTGAAAATTGATATTTTATCTTTTGTGATAAAATAATTCATTTAAATATATTATTATATTATAATAATATAATAATGGTGATATTTTATAATGAATGTGTGATATATGAATAAATAAGGAGGAAGAGTATTTTTGTTACAAAAAATGTTTAACACATGTTTTGTGTGTTGGTGGACCGTATTTTTGACTGAAATTTAATTATAGCCTACAAAATCATCCGTATGTGGATTTCGGTCAATTTCTGTTTGAAATTTGGAAAAACTTTCTTTTGCAAAGTTGTAGAGAATTAAATTTCCTACAGAATGGACATAAGATTTGAATTTTTCTGATAAAAGGGCTATTTATTATGAATTATTAAAGTTCCGGAATATTGGGTCTGAATTGATTTTGTTGCATTAAATGATAAAAACATGTTTTTCATTTTGGTGGGCCCCACATGAGTGGTAAACATGCTGAATTCAGATTTTCTAAGGTGGACGTGAAATTTTTTATATATATTAATATTTTATTAAATTTTCTGCTTTGGTGTTCTAAGCATTTTTCTATAAATAAGGTGCTTAGGTTAAAATTAAAAATCACACCAGAAAATGAAGTTTTCTCTCTCTATATTATCGAGCATATTTTTGTGAGTATTTCGATACCTTGAGTGTTGCTATATGGTGCAAGTTTTCTTCAGCGTTATATCTGATATTCTAGTCAGAAGTACTGTCTTTTGAGGTAAGGGATGTTATTTTTTTATAAATGATATTATTTCTTTCAATATCATTATACCAGAATATTGGTAAGATTTTTCTTCTGTAATTCATATCTTTTCATGGCGGAGTTACTATTCACGAGTTACTATTTACGAGTTACTATTTATGAGTTACTATTAACAAGTTACTATTTATGAGTACTATTCACGAAGCATGATGATTTTTCTTGTGAAATTTCTACCTTTTAATGTTAGAGCTACTATTCACGTATACGGCATTATTCACATATACGACAATATTCACGAATACGACACTATTCACATAAAAAATAAATTTGCTTTTCTGTGTCCAAGATTGTGTATTATGGTTCCTATCTTTGATTAGATCTATGTTTTGATCTTCATTTTTGAATTCTGCTCCACAATAATTTATTATGGAGTATTTTTGAACTCGGATTGTCTAAAGTATGAATTCCTAATATTTGTTCTTTTGTCTCACTGGATTCGTTTTCTTTAAAATATTTTTCATCATCCTCAGTCCTAAATGATGATATAACTGAATATCTTTAGCCTGTAGTGCAAAGATGAATGATTTTCTGCTAAATATCTTTGGCCCGTAGTGCAAAGATGAACAGGTTTTGAGATAAACATGACCAACTGATGAATATCTTTGGCCCGTAGTGTAAAGATGAATATTTGATTCATGATGTACATTGATTGATGTTACAGGGATAAAATATTGATGATGAACTTTTAAATTCATAGATGATAGTAGATTTCATTCTCTACTTAACTCTTCTAATGAATTGTTGTTTCCGATGCAGTTGTTGATCTAAAACTTGTTGCCTATTATATTCTATCAGATTTTTCCCTGTTGAAGACTAAGGATAATTTTTTGTACATTATCTTAGTCATAATATTCTTTACTGGGCTAGTTGAGCTCACCCTTTTCCTTTTTGTTCCATTTTTCTTCTCAGGAGACGAGAATATAGCGGGAACTAGTCGGGGTGTGGAGTGATGGTTCAAGATAGTTGTTTTAGTAGTCCTCACTATTTTGTAAAATAGTGTATCAATAGTTGTAATGTGGACTTTATTTTAGTGTGGATATTGTCTAGAAAACAATATTTGTATTTAAACTCACAGTGTATGTGTTGTCGTATTTTGCACGACAATTATAATAATAAAATTGTAGATGTTTCTGTACCATGTATTTGGTGACTCAGAATAGGTTGGGTGGATTGGACCTATTTTGGGGGCGTCACAGTAATCATCTTGTACATTATTCACGGTGTTTGAATTTCCTTAGATGGCTCTCATTCCCACAAGGAGTTCGGCACTGCTATGTATATTATTTTCTCTAAGATGCCTCGCATCTCGAAAATAAAAGCAATTAAGCCTTACATATAATAAACTGGAATTATCAAAGGCCTTAATTATTATTGAGCATAATCTGTATATGTATTGAGTAATGATAATGGACTTGGAAGATTGGTTAGAATTTGTACAAGCCCAAGTGAATTAAATGGTGAGGCCCAATTATTGAATAATAAACAAGTTAGTGTTTGTTAATGCAAAGCCTAAAGGTTAAGTAAATCTAATCCCAAGCTAGTATCCAATAAGTTGATTGAACCATGGGGCAAACCATATTAATAAGGTTAATGTGTGATGGCCAAGTTCAATGTGGTGACCAAGTTTAATGTGTAATGACCAAGTGTAAGGAGTAATAACCAAGCAAAGGATAAGATTTGTGATTAGCAAGTAATGAATAGTAAGGAGGTGACTTAAGGAGGTGGGTTGGTATAATGACTAAACTACCCTAGTTTTGTAAGTTCTATAAATAGAGGAACCTTGCTAGCCATATATTACTTGTTCAAACAATCCAATATATTACAAAGAGCTTAAGTGTTAGGGAGAATAAGTCACAATAAGTTACTTTCATTTGTAGAAGAAGAAGAAGAAGGCTACTTTACAAAGACTTCAAAGAGTAAGACTTTTTCTCCATTTATCTTCTATCTCTACCATGATAGGTTGATAAGAAAGGTATGGATTAAGGAACATGGATGTTAAGAAGCAAGAAGAATGAGTAATCTATGACTTTAAGACGTATTAGTAGGAAATAAGTCATTTACACTTGTATAAGTTATGAACTTATGAAAAAGTTATATGAACTTAATATGAGTTTATCTTAAGAAGTAGTATGAAAGTGAAGAACTTGTATAAATATGTATCATGTATATATGAATGATATTATATGTTGAGAACATATAAGTATGGTGATTAAAAAGACCTTAGCTTTCATAAGTTATGAACAATGAAGCTATAAGTAGTTTATACTTTAATAAGTTATAAGCTCATGAAAGAATAAGTCAAAATTTAACCTAAAAATAAATTGTTGTAGTAAGTATGTTGAGATGTTCATATGATAAATTGAATTCATTTGAAGTAATGAACAAATCATAAGTAATGAGGATTTGCCGAAAATTGCACGATTAGACGATAATCGTCGAATTCGTGAAATTCTCAGAATAGAAGTCAAATTTTGTGTTTGAACTTGGAAACGTTGGTTTTCGATGGAGACAAGTCATATTTGGCATTCTAGAGTTGTGGACTCGAAAATGATCGAATTCCAACTTAAAACAAAGAAACGAGCGTTGAACGTTCACGAACGTTTATCATTTTCATTAAAAATGAACCAATAGGTGAATTTTTAGAAAATGAAGTTAAATAGATAAAATTCTTACATGAACGCGTAGAGTATTTAATTTGTGAATCGTAGGATTTTGAACGAGCCAATTCGGACTTATAACGAAGAAGTTATGAGTCCGGGAAGTTCACAAAAATTTAAAAACTATTCATTGTGGTCAGTGTGGCTGACCAAATTTCAAAGCCCCCAATGTCATGCCGCAACATGAGACTAAAACCGAAAGCATACTAGAAAGTGGCGCAAGACACATTTAATCGAGTAAGGACTCGTACCGTAGCGCCAAGTCCGGGGCATCCCCACTGTTAACTCGCGCCGCAGCGCCATCCCTAGAATAAAGATAGTGATGAATGTTTACAAACATAAGGCAAGGAATGTAATTGATTTAAAAGTAAACACACCTTAAGGAACTTGAAGTAACATTGCTAAAACTTTGTTAAACCTTAAGGATAGTGCATAAAGGTTGAGATAACTATTCAAATATAAATGCAAGTATAATGATAAATCGGAATTGATAGTAAATAAATCTAATACATAATTAGATTGAGATGAAGGGTAGGATATAGTCATATACATACTTGATTATATATGACCTAATATGAGGCAATATGTGATCATGTGTTGTAGAGATTTGAAAGACTTGAACATAAAGTAATTATACCATAGCAGACGCTAAAGGCAAGTATTCTAACTCTTGTCTCAATTCAATCTGAACAAGTTTTGAAGTTCATGTATCCTTACGCATGAATTGATGTATGATGAAGTTAAAGCCAATCCTTTCGGCTAGACTTGATATATTGGTTGGATTATTGATAATCTATCCATCTATTATTAAATGTTGTTATCTTTTGTCAACTACTTGATATGGTTTTCAAAAGAAGACTGAGTATGTTAAACAAATGTTTTTGTCGTCATACGACAGGCACATGAGGTTGCCACAAATTAAACGTACATACATTTAATGAATGTAGTGTTGATTAACATAGAGTACAATAGTCTGATCACCTAGAAGTGCTCGTAAGTAATACCAGGCTTACAGACTTAGTTTCGGGTTGTCCTTTTCAAAGAAAGAATGAAATGCTCAAGGTCTTGGATCAGAGTTAATGTTTTAAGAAATATTGTTATTATTGTAAAACATTTTGAAAGAAAGATGAAGTGCTATTTTGAATCATCAATAGTACTTCATAACTATTGTTCAGTTATTGAAGATATACGATTCTTATGTGTCAAGCAGGTTGTTATTGAATTGTTATACTTGTTGAGCTAGTTATGCTCACTCTTGCTTGAACCATATGAATGCAGCTAAGACTGAACGTCCCGAAGGATCGAATAAGGATAAAGGAAAAGCTAAGGCAGATCGATAAACTCTCTATGTAATAGTATAGTTTTAATGTTGTAATGTAATTGATATTATGACAAAGAACTTTGTAATGGGTTTAGAACTTGGGAAAATGTAAATATTATTTTGATTATATTGAAGAGATATTCATTCTTTTGAGGCTTTTCAATTGGATGAATGTATGAATGTTAGTACAGTATAGCACCATCTGTCGGGTTAGAAGATACCCGGATTTGGGGGCGCTACAGGTTAGTATCAAAGCCTAGGTTATAAAACTTAAGGGGGAAACTAGAACCTTAAGACATAACCTTAAGAAAGAATAAAGAAGTAAAAGATGGAAAATAACCCTATAAAAATGCATTATATTATGTTATATGTTTTTATTATTCTACAGACGTGTACTAATCAAACTATATTGTTTTATTGTAGATGTCAGGAGAAAATGATATGTATAGAGACATACATGTAGTAAGCGAGGATTCGGTAAATCGAGTAGGGATACTACCAAATCCCATACCAGTAGAACCAGAAGTGGTGGCAATCGAGTATGGAGACTCGGAAAATTTAGACTACATGTCTGTGTTTGATGGCATGCTAGAGGAAGAGGTGGACGTGATGTCCTTTGACCAGGTTGCACCTACAGAAGAGTTGATTACGAGGGAGTCAATGAAGGCACTATTCATGTCAGTATTGGATAGAAACGTCCAGTATTATCAGGAGGTTAAGGAGTTAAAAGAGGAACTCTAAGCTGTCCGAGAGGACAAGACTAGTATGGAGGGTATGTGAGAAGAAGAGCATGATGATCGAGTTTTTTCCAAGGATAAGTTCCATGAGCTGAAACACGAAGTCTTTGAGCTCAAGCAGGAGCTAAAGACTAAGAAAAAGAAGGTAGAGAGGATGTCCTATATATATAGGAGTTCTCATGTGGATTTCCAGTGACAAGTAGTCGGGTATCCAGATAGAAGAAGAAGAAGAAGGGCAGACTCGACATACTATCAGTCGGGATGTCATTGCCGATCTGGCCACGAAAGACTTTGACAATGCCATTCGGCAGATGTAATCTAGTAATAGCTGGAATAGTTTAGATATGTAAATATTATGTATCTAGTAGTGACCTAAAACCCTCTTTTGTATATCAAGGGTAGTCTTTTGTAAATCCCAATTTTTGGAAAGCAATTGCGGGATGGAAATGTAATCACCTTAGGTTGTGTAATGTAAACAATGTAGTGTTATACTACAAGTTATGAATCAATATAAGTCTTTTTATGGAAATATTTTGAGTAATGAGTATGAGTTATTGTTTCATCACAAATAATAACTAACCAACAAGAAGAAAGTAATAATGACGTGTCATTTTCTTAACAGCAAAATGCCGCCAAGAAGGAGACAAAGAAATCAAGATTTTAATGTTAATCAACCGGAGGGAGGTCTAGTTAATCCAATGCAAGAGTTCATTAATCTTTTAACGGTCGTGTTTAATAGAACTGGGGCTAATGTACCCATAAATCTTGGGGTAGTACGAGCTACTACTTTTAAGGATTTCAAAAGTGTCGGTCCGTCGGAGTTCAAAGGAACTACGGACCCTATAGAAGCCTAGACTTGGGTGAAAGAGATTGAGAAAGCATTTGTAATAGCAAATGTTGATGAAGGTAAGAAGGTTGCCTTTGCAACCTATATGATGAAGAGTGAGGCCAATTTCTGGTGGGAGGCAAACCAGGCTAGGGCCGGTATAGAAAATTTAACGTGGGTGAGGTTCAAGGAGATTTTCTTCAAGAACTATTTTCCCACGAGCATGCAGGGAAGAATGGAGATGCAGTTTCTTGATTTGAAACAAGGGGATATGACGGTTCCCCAGTATGCGGCCAAGTTTAATGAACTAGAAAGATTTGCTCCACATCAAGTGGACACTGAAGTGAGAAAGGCTAGACGATTCAAGCAGGGCTTGAAACCCTAGCTCTATAGCCAAATTTTTGTGTTTTAAAGTACTTCCTTTGGAAGCATATTAGAGAAGGCAATAATTGCCGATGGTGGGAATGAGGCTCTCAGCCAGTACCACAACGATAAGAAAAACAAGGGTAAAATTGATGGAGGAATAAAGACCGAGGGAGCCAGCGGTAGTGGCGATGGTCAAAAGAGGAAGGGATTTAACTCTGGGAATACCAGAGTAAAGCAAGGGGATTATAAATTTGGATGGAGGCCTGTAAACCTGTGGGAAGACTCATTTAGGAGTCTATCTCAAGGGAAAGGCGGTATGTTATAATTGTGGGCAGGAAGGGCACATTTCGCCTAACTGTCCAAATCCGAAGAAAAATCACGGATGTTTTGTATGTGGATCAACTGAACACATATCAAAGAACTGCCCAAAGAAGGGGACAGATGGAAATAACGGCACAAATAGCGGTAAGTTGGCTATTAGTGGTCCAGCTCAGCCGGGTAGACCAATGGCCCGCACTTTTAATATGACAGTCCAAGATGCGGTGGCATCAGGGGATGTAGTTGCAGGTATTATCCCGATCAATAACATAAATGCTTACGTGCTATTTGATTCGGGTGCTACTTGTTCATTTATAGCATATGATTTTGCTAGACGATTAGAATTACTTTTCGAAAAGTTGCTTATACCTTTGATTATTAAGGTAGCAAATGAAGAGATAATTCTTGTCGAAGATATTCATAGGAATTGTTGCGTAGATATACGGGGTTATAAATTATCAGTAGATTTAATACCGATAAAGTTGGGAGAATTCGAAGTAATTCTCAGAATGGATTGGTTGATTAATCATGGGGCAATTATAGATTGCCAAAAGAAATGTGTGAGCATTAGGACATTAAAACAACCTCCTATAATATTCTATGGTAATAAATCATCGGGATGCTCGTGTTGTCTTACGATGACACAAACTAGAAAACTTTTAAGGAAAGGGTGTGTAGGTTATCTGTGTCATGTTGTTGACACCCAGCGAGTGGGAACAACCATAGAACAAATACCTATAGTAAACGAATTCTTGGATATATTTCCAAGTGAGTTACCGGGTTTACCACCGGATAGGGAGATCGAATTTTTAATAGACATTGTTCCAGGAGCGGCACCAGTCTCAAGGGCATCATATCGTATGACGCCTGTGGAAATGAAAGAGTTAATGGTTCAGTTACAGGAACTATTGGATAGGAAGTACATTCAACCAAGTGTTTCCCCATGGGGGGCACCGGTGTTGTTTGTCAAAAAGAAAGACGGATCGTTAAGGCTTTGTATCGACTATCGAGAGTTGAACAAGTTAACGATAAAGAATAAATACCCATTGCCTAGGATCGATGATCTTTTTGATCAATTGAAAGGGGCAAAGTATTTTTCTAAGATAGATTTGCGGACGGGGTATCACCAATTGAAGGTTAGGAAGGAGGACATACCAAAGACAACATTCAGGACTCGTTATGGTCATTACGAGTTTTTGGTAATGTCATTTGGGTTGACGAATGTACCAGCTGCATTTATGGATATGATGAACAGAGTGTTCAAATAATATTTGGACAAGTTCGTTATTTGGACAATTTTGGTGGCCGAATATGAAGAGAGAAATAGCTGAATACGTGAGTAGATGCTTAACTTGTCAAAAAGTTAAAGTTGAACATCAATGACCAAGTGGCTTGTTACAGTCATTGGAGATTCCAGAATGGAAGTGGGAGAATGCCGGATGTTAGGACCAGAATTGGTGCAGCAGACAGCGGATGTAATAAAGTTAATTTGGATGTGTCTTGTTACAGCTCAGGACAGACGGAAGAAGTATGCGGACTCGCATAGATTAAATCGAGAGTTTGAAGTAGGCTCATATGTGTTTCAAAAGGTATCTCCCTAGAAAGGAAAGATACGCTTTGGAAAGAAAAGAAAGTTTAGTCCAAGGTTTATAGGACCTTTTGAGGTATTAAAAAGGGTGGGAGAGGTAGCTTATGTGATAGCGTTACCTCCAGATCTAGAAAGAATATATAACGTGTTCCACGTATCTGTATTACATCCTTATAAGCTGGATTATAAGCACGTAATCGAATATGAGCTGATTCATATTGAGAAGGACTTAACGTATGAAGAATTGCCGATCCAAATTATCGATAGAAAGGAGCAAGTTCTGCGGAAAAAAGTAATACCTTCGGTAAAGGTATTATGGAAGAACCACGATGCCAAAGAAGCAATGTGGGAATTAGAAGAAAAGATGAAGACAAATTTTCCTCATCTATTTGATTAAAGTAAGACGAGATTCTGGGGACAGAATCCTTATAAGGGGGGAAGGATGTAACAATCGAGAAATTCGGATTTTATTGTAAAATAATTTTATTGAATTAAATAATAATAACATTATATTTTATGTGATATCAATATGGTTGTCATTCTATAACCCGATAATGTTTGAATGACGTAGTATTTGAGCTACGTGAAGGAATTAAAGTGTTTGAATTTCTAAGACGAAAATAAAAGTTTTCCGTGAAATCTTCTGAAAAACACTATTCATCAATATTTTTTCGGGATTTATTTTTGAATTTACAAGAAATACGTAATGATAGAATGTCAAAGTAAGATGGATTATGTAATAATAATCTAGTTATGGAAAATATAATATTTCGCTTGCGGACTTAATTTATGAATATTAAGGAAAGCGAAGTATTAGTAAGTAATTAATAATTGTATGATGCTTAGGTATTGTACAAGGTAATGAAAATGAGTATAATATAAAGTATTATACAAGTTTGTATGAAGGATGGAATATCGTATATAATAAATTTCTATACGAGTAAGAATACGAAAATGATACATAGACAATATGTATATTGATTGAGTAATGATTATGGACTTGGAAGATTGGTTAGAATTTGTACAAGCCCAAGTGAATTAAATGGTGAGGCCTAACTATTGATTAATAAACAAGTTAGTGTTTGTTAATGCAATGCCCAAAGGTTAAGTAAATTTAAACCCAAGCTAGTATCCAATAAGTTGATTGACCCATGGGGCAAACCATATTAATAAGGTTAATGTGTGGTGACCAAGTTTAATGTGTAATGACCAAGTGTTAGGAGTAATGACCAAGCAAAGGATAAGATTTGTGATTAGCAAGTAATGAATAGTAAGGAGGTGGCTTAAGGAGGTGGGTTGGTATAATGACTAAACTACCCTAGCTTTGTAAGTTCTATAAATAGAGGAAGCTTGCTAGCCATATATTACTTGTTCAAACAATCCAATATATTACAAAGTTCTTAAGTGTTAGGGAGAATAAGTCACAATAAGTTACTTTCATTTGTAGAAGAAGAAGAAGGCAACTTTACAAAGACTACAAAGAGTAAGACTTCTTCTCCATTTTTCTTCTATCTCTACCATGATAGGCTGATAAGAAAAGTATGGATTAAGGAACATGGATGTTAAGAAGCAAGAAGAATGATTAATCTATGAACTTAAGCCGTATAAGTAGGAAATAAGTCATATACACTTGTATATGTTATGAACTTATGAAAAAGTTATATGAACTTAATATGAGTTTATCTTAAGAAGTAGTATGAAAGTGAAGAACTTGTATGAATATGTATCATATATACATGAATGATATTATATGTTGAGAACATATAAGTATGGTGATTAAAAAGACCTTAGCTTTCATAAGTTATGAACAATGAAGCTATAAGTAGTTTATACTTTAATAAGTTATAAGCTCATGAAAGAATAAGTTAAAATCCAGCCTGAAAATAAATTGTTGTAGTAAGTATGTTGAGATGTTCATATGATAAATTGAATTCATTTGAAGTAATGAACAAATCATAAGTAATGAGGATTTGCCAGAAATTGCACGATTAGACGATAATCGTCGAATTCGTGAAATTCTCGGAATAGAAGTCAAATTTTGTGTTTGAACTCGGAAATGTTGGTTTTCGATGGAGATAAGTCATATTTGGCATTCTAGAGTTGTGGACTCAAAAATGATTGAATTTCGACTTAGAACGAAGAAACGAGCGTTGAACGTTCATGAACGTTTATCGTTTTCGTTTAAAATGAACCAATAGGTGAATTTTTAGCTAACAAAGTCAAATAGATAAATTTCTTGCATGAACGCGTAGAGTATTTAATTTGTGAATCGTAGGATTTTGAACAAGCCAATTCGGACTTATAACGAAGAAGTTATGAGTCCGGGAAGTTCACAAAAATTTAAAAACTGTCCACAGGGCTGGCGCTAGGCCATTTTGTCACACCGCAGCACGAGACTAAAATCGAGCATATTAGAAAGTGGCACCGCAACACGGCATTACCGAGTAAGGACTCGTGTGCATGCGGCCAAGTCAAGGGCATCCCCATGTTAACTTCATATTTGCAATACGAGATGTAAATATATGATGAGTGCAATATTTCATCCCTAGAATAAAGATAGTGATGAATGTTTACAAACATAAGGCAAGGAATGTAATTGATTTAAAAGTAAACACACCTTAAGGAACTTGAAGTAACATTGCTAAAACTTTGTTAAACCTTAAGGATAGTGCATAAAGGTTGAGATAACCTATTCAAATATAAATGCAAGTATAATGATAAATCGGAATTGATAGTAGAACAAATTATCGTTAGTCTTCAACAGGGAAAAATCTGATAGATTATAATATAGACAACAAGTTTCAGATCAATATTTGTAGCAGAAATAATAATTCATAGATGAGTTATGTAGAGAATGAAACCTACTATAATCTATGAATTTAAAAGTCCATCATCAATATTTTATCCCTGTAACATCAATCAATATTCATCTTGAATCAAATATTCATCTTTTGCACTCTGAGCCAAAGATATTCATCGATTGGTCATGTTCATCTCAACATCTGTACATCTTTGCACTACAGGCCAAAGATATTCATCAAAAACCCATTCATCTTTGCACTACATGCCAAAGATATTCAGTAATATCATCGTTTAGGACTGAGGATGATGAAAAATATTTTAAAGAAAATGAATCCAGTGAAACAAAAGAACAAATATTAAGGATTCGTACTTTAAACAATCCGAGTTCAAAAATACTTCAGAAATAAACATAGTGGAGTAAAATTCAAGAGTGATCAAAAAATGGATACAATCAAAGCTAGTATCCATAATAGATATTTTGGACAAAAAATGAAAAACTAATTTTTTTGTGAATAGTGTCAATATTAAGTGAATAGTACAAGTATCGTGAATAGTATAAATTATCGTTAATAGTAACCCCGACACTAAAAGACAATAATTTCACAAGAAAAATACTATCAATATTCCAACATAATGATATTGAAAGAAATAATATCATTTTTAAAAAATAATATCCCTTACCATGAAAAGATTGTACTTCTAGCTGGAATATCGGATATAGTGCTAAAGGGAACTTGCACCGTATAGCAACACTCAAAGTATCAAAATACTCACAAGTATACACTCGATAATATAGAGAGAGAAAACTTCAGTTTCTGGTGTAATTTTCAATTCTAACTTAAGCACCCTATTTATAGGAAAATGCTTAGAACACCAAAGCAAAAAATTTAATAAAATATTAATATTATTTATTTTTATTTCTACGCCCACATTTAGATATCTGAATTCAGCCATTTCAACAACTAATGAGGCACATCAAACATATCAAAAACATTTTTCTTTTAAAACAAATTTAAAACTTTTGAAAAATAATTATTTCGGAACTTCAGAACTTCAATAATTCATAATAAATAGCCTTTTATCAAAAAAATTCGAATCTCATATCCTTTCCATAGGAAATTCCATTCTCTACAACTTTGCAGAAGAAAGTTTTTCCACAAACGGGCGATTTTACAGGCTATAATCAAATTTTAGTCAAGAAATGGGGTCCACAAACATGAAAAACATGTTTTAAACATTTATTGAAATAAAAATACTCTTCCTCCTCATTTATTCATATATCCCACATTCATTGTAAAATATCACCATTATTATATTATTAAAATATAATAATATATTTAAATGAATTATTTTATTAGAAGAGATAAAATATCAATTTTTAACAATTGTCACATTAAAAAATTTCTCCATCTATATCCACGTAAAATAAATATTTCCCTTATCATATAAATCAATAATTAAATATTCACAAATAATATTACAGAATCACAATACTGACAACCAGGCAGTTTCCAGGAAAGAGTGGGCTTTCCAATAAGGATTTCTCCTTACTAGCGCGCAATTAGGTGACCAAACCTCTCCTTAGACAGAACTTTCTAGACATTGCCAATAATGTTATCTAATAATATTATTCAAATAATATGAATTATTGATTTGATAATGAAAATACTGTGTAGTGACAATTATTGAAACAATAATAATATAAAATATCAACGTAGCAATTATTGAATAAATAAAATAAAATATTAAACAGTAACTACTATAACAATTATTGAGTAGTGCCTTCTTACGTAAGAATCAATAAGCGAGTGCAATCTGGCAGCTATCGTGTGTTTTAACCACCGGGTATTCTAACAAAGATAACGATAACAACTACTGTGATTATTTATAAACAACTTATACTTGTCGTTTTCTTCATCCAATCGCTTTTTTTGTTATGGGGCCCACACACAAATTTCGCATACTACAAATACGAATATTCCCCGACAGTAAAAATATTCCACGACCAAACGAATATTCTCCGATAATAATGAATATTTTATAACCACTTGCATATTTGAAATATTTGCGCTTTTTACCCATAACTAACCACATTAATCAAATCAACCCTTACTATTTCAAATTAATAAATAGAGGAAATTTAATTTCATTAATAATAAGTTGGGGTCTTACATACACCCTCGCACCCGAAAATTATAACGGTTTGCAGATGAAGTTCTGCTAAACCTATTCGAAAATTGAAAACAATGTTCATAGTATGTCACCTTAACTATATATATATATATATATATATATATATATATATATATATATATATATTAATACGTAGTTTCAAAAACTTTGATATAGAAATAATATATGGTTATGATTGGTTCAGTTTACTTTACAACTATTAATTCGTTGTAGAAGTGATGTACAAAGAAAATATTTAATTCTTTCAGCTAATTATATTTATAATTATTATTACTTGCTGGGCACCCAAATTTTCATTCTTGCTTTAAATTTAAATGTTTTCAGCTAAGCGTGATCAACCAGAAGGTTCAGACAAGAACAAGTGAAAAGGAAAGCAAGCAGAATATATTTTATAGTATATTTTGTAATAGTTAGACTGTATTAAGATAATGATATGTATTATATATCATGTAATATATTGTAGTAAAGGTTGCGTACTTGGGATTAGACTCTGATAAATGTAAGTTAAGTTTGATATTCATATTATTGTCATTATTATTAGTATTATTCCGCTCAAAGAAATGGTATCGTAAAGCACCGAGTTCGGGTTTCAAGTACCTAAATTTGGGGTTGTTACATCATGGTATCAGAGCTTTAGGGTTAAAAACCTTTGGAGAGTTAGACCTTAGGCTATAACCTTGGGACAGAGGGAAACGTTAAAAATACAAAGAACTCATATAAAGTTTAAAAAGGAGATGAATTAAATAAATTCATCGTAAAACAAAATAAAAGATAACTTATATAAAACTATTATGTGTTGTGTGTATATATTATGTGCTAATCAAGATAGTTTGTGTGTAGGTGTCAGATACGAAAAGGATTAGGATACCCTCAGGTCGTAAAGAATAAGTCAATCTCCATGACCGAGCCAATATCAAAGCCAATAGCTGAAATAGAGGCTCACATTGAAAGCTACCTCAATGAGGTGGTTATTGTGGAAAAGTGTAGTACCGGACCCAGAAATGATAAGTATAACTGATAGGTAAAGTATAGTTAAAGAATAAGTGGTCAATGTCGAGTTCTTAAACTCATATGTTTGTGATGAGTTCTTAAACTCATGATATGTGGTAAGTTTGATGAATTTGATATAGTTATGTGTGAATGGATATTGAGGGTAATGGAAATAGATATGTTACTAAGCAATTGATATTTAGTAAAGGCATAAGAAATAGGTAGTATTAGAATTACTTGAATAGGTATAATTTTGTGTGGGTATATGAAAGGTATGTCTGTGTAATATAATATTCTTAAATTCTGTATGAGTTGTGGCAGCGATTCCCAACTTTTGAGTCACAAAGGGATAATAGATGTTTAAAGAAGTATGTGTTATGGTATGTCAAGTGTTATGAATATGTATTTATGTTGGATTAATGAAATAATTTGGTATGAAGATAGTAATTATTTTTCTGAACGCAGGTTAATACAATAAACCAAGCTTTCAAAATCTAATATTTTGAGTACATGATTATTTGAGTAAAAATTTTTGCGTTATATGTCAAACGGATATGATAAGGCTTAGAATGTAAGTTAATAAGGAATAATTTATGATAATGCCGCCAAGACAAAAGCAAAACTAAAGGACAGAAGAACCTGTCGATAAAGCTGGAGAACAACCAGACCCGATACAGAATCTTGCGAATATGGATGATCAAGCTATACAGAACGGAATACCAGCCACGGGAAAGCAGCCAAACAATCGATCAGCAAACGTCAAAGACTTCAAGGAAATCAGACCGCCAAGATTTAAAGGATCAACTGACCTGGTAGAAGCGTTTATGATAGTTGGGATAACGGAGGGGCAAAAGACAACTTTTGCCACCTATACGATAAAAGGATAGGAGATAAAGGAAAAGTTTGTGTGTGATAAGTTTAGGCAGAAGGGACGTGTCTCTCCTAATTGTCCCAATCCAAGAATGTATAGTGGATGTTTTATTTGTGAATCAATGGAGTATAAGGTGGAAGACTGTCCAAGAAGGAGAAGGGAGGAAAGGAATGCGAATATGGGAAAAGGTAGTAGGACATTGGCGACAACGGGACCAATATCAACAAACAAACCAACGAAATCAACCGCAAGCGTCTTCAACATGACCGTTCAAGATATCGTGGCAGCCGGGGATGCAACTCCAGGTATTATTCTAAGCAATTTTATTTTTCTTATATATGATTTTCTTATATATATATAATATATTATTTTATAAATTATTCTGAAGGAGGAAAATTGAGCTCTATTAGAATTCAATTTTTCATTTAAGCAGATAGACAAGCGTTATGTGAATAGTAAAAGATCGGTTCGATCAATTATGATCGAGATCTACTCGCAATGATTGTGTTTGCTATGTACCCAAGTATGTATAGGTTTTAAAACAGTGATTTCGGGGATGGAATCTTTATAAGGGAGGGTGAATGTAATAACCCGATATTTTTTATATAATTAAATCAGAAATTTTTACGTATAATTTTTTTTTAAGGTAAGGATATGTGCAAGATAATGTGTATGTATTTATGCGATGAATATAAAACATATTTATTACATGAATGATTATAAATAATTTTATTTTAGAATTATTGATCTTTATAAATTATATTTTTATAATAATTAATTTTATAGTAGAAATATTTTTATTAATTATTTTTAATGAAAATATGATTATTATATTATTTAAATAATATATGAAATGATTATAGAATTATTATAATAATTATTTTATTATATGACTTTATTTGAATTAATTAAGTTAATTATTTAACTTAATTAATAATGTTATATATGACAGATAAATCAGATATGGAATCCAAACCCTAATTTTGTAATTTGATCAAGGAATGAGAATAATAATATTACATTATTATTTGTCAGTGTTATAGATATGTATGTTATATGTGTAATGTTAATGAGTGGAACAGTTTTAATGTAGGATGCAAAACCCTTATTTTAATAAAAACCCTAGTTTTGAAGTCAACTGAGACTTTAAAATTTGTTTAGTAATTACGTTATGTGAATAATGACATTTATTATAATATGTGATTTAGAGACCCTAAATTTACATTTTTAGGAAACTAAAATGTTGTATTTTCAAACCCTAAATTAAATATCACACAAATTCAATGTGCTAAACCTTAGGGTTAAACCCTAAGGGTTTGATAAGTTACCATAATGCAATTAAATTTTTAAGTCAAATGACAAAACTGCCCTTTTTCAATTCTTTAATGAGTTGGTGTGTAGATCTTGACCTAATGTGGGTTGTTCACCAACCCTAGTCCCAGAATGTGCATTATATCTCTTTAATCAGCCAACTTTGCCAGCAAAATACATTGAATCATGCATCAAACTTAGAAATATAAGTAAAGTTACTTACTTCATTTAGCAAGCTAGCCAAACTCTTTTCTCTCTCTTAGATCCGAAAAAGGGAGTGAGAGATAGTGATATACAAAGCCTAGATCATCTTTTAGCTTACCAAAAACAGATCCAAGGATTTGATTCAAAGGATCAAAGCTAAAAGAGGTATAAACCTAAATTTTGAAAATCTTGTGATCTATGTTGTTTGATGTTGTTTGTTGTTTAAAGTTATGTTAAAGGGTGTCATTTAGTTATTTGGGTTGTTAAAACCCAGATCCATAACATCTAGATACTCGAAATAAGAGTTTTTAAAAATCTAAAAAAAATTCATTTGGTGTTCTGAGAATGAATGTCAGAGGCTGTAAATCTTTTTCTGTCTATGTTTTTGGTTGTGTTAATGTTTGATCTTGTGGTATGTTATGAGAGTTTTGATATAGAACTTGATTCATAGTCAGATCTGTGGTAGATTTGAAGTTATAATTGGTCAAAACCCGTTGACCGGGCATGACTGGTGATTTCTGGGCAGCCTAGAAATTGTTTTTTTTAACATCTGACAATATTTTTGAAAGCCTTGATCTGTCAGTTAGTTATGTGTTTTTATGTTATTATTTTTATCGGTTTATAGTCTGTCATGTGTTCTTCATTTAAATGTTCCTAGATCACTTTGATAAACAACATACTAACATTAATCGATGGTCAAAGTAGCCTTCTCGACCAGATTTGAAGTTTCTGGAATTTCCAGAAATGGGATGAATAGCTTTTCTGACAATCTTTGACTGTAACATATCTAATGATTATGATGTAGTTTTACTGTTATGATGAATGGTATTTGTACCTTGTTGTGTAGACTACATTTTGGACCCATTTTAACACTATAACATCAACCAGAGAATGACTATATTTAAGCCTCAAAGTATGCACTCGAACAATCTGGGTTTTTGGGTAACCCAAAAAAACCCAGATTGTGTCTGACAAGAAGTTTGAGTAATTATATCTTGCATTTGTGTCATGTTATGAACCTATTGATGGTTGGATCGTGTAGTATTACACGAGTACTATACGATCTGACCAAGAACTAGTCCAGAAACCAACTGGAATATGAATTTAATTGAGGTCAAACCGAGTACCTCGTTAACTAACATAAATTTCAGGCGACTCAAGAACACCTATATGACGATTAGCTCGTGCTTATATAGGCCCTTTAGCGACAAATATTTTCGAAAATTAATTATTTTAATTAAATAAATAGAAAAAAATTGTTTTTATTAATTAAAAATACAAAATAAATTATTAAAAATTATTTTAAAGTCCGAAAATTAGTTTTTAATTATTTTAAATATATTTCATAAATATTTAATATTTTTGAAATATTAATGGTATTTAACTTATTTAATTATAATATTAAATAAATTGTGTAAAAAAGATTTTAATACTTGAAAAATCATTTAAAATTATATTATGGTATAAGAAAATATTTTAAGTTATTTTGAATGACTTTTAATATTTTGTGATGAAATTTCATTAATAAATTAATATTAATGATATTTAAGTTATTTAATAAATGTATTAAATAAATTATGAAAAATTTAATTAATGAAAAATATTAATAATGATATTAATATTTTAATATTAATGATATTAGATTAGTTTAATAATTATATTAAATGAATTAGTTTAATAATGATTTTAATATTAGAAAAATCATTTTAAATGAAATTAAGGTGTCTAAAAATATTTGAAGTTATAAAATATAAATTTTAATATTTAAAGGATAATTTCATTAATAATTTAATATTAATGATATTAATTTAATAATAAATGATATTAAGTTTATTTAATAATTATATTAAATAAATAGTTTAAAATTTGTTTTATTTATTTAAAATCATTAAAAAGGATATTAATGAATTAAAAATATTTTAAGTTATAATTAATGACTTTTAATATTTGGATAAATAGTGCATTAATATTTAAATATTAATGGTAATTATTTAAAATTATTTTAAATGTTTTAAAAATCATTTAAGGGTAATATTAATACTTTAAAAGTATTTTAAGTTATTATAAATAACTTTAATATTTTGAAAATGGTTTCATTAATAGTTTAATATTAATTAAATATTAATGATAATAGAATTGATTAATATTTAAATCATTTAATAATGATTTCGGTGTTTGAAAATTCATGATAAATTGTACAAATTGTTTAAAAATTATTGTAAGTCATTTAAAAATAATATGACTGTTATTTAAATAGTTTAAATAGATATTGAAATTCGATATAGAGTCTTAGACTCGGTAATTACCCGTTAAAGTCGTCGGTACGCCAACAAGTTTCAAAAATTGATCTGGACTTTGATAGTTTGACTGTATTAATGTTTGTTTGTGATTCAATGACTGTGAAACATGTAAGACAATGTGATTAGGTTATGTACTGACTGAAATAAGCAGTACTATATGTTATAATGTGTGATTCTAATCGATAAAATGATCTTATTAATGATAGCTCATGATATAACAGATAAATCTAAGTTGCGTAACAGTAAGCAGCAGACCAGGCAAGTATCCTACATTTGCATTTTCTTTATGCAACAGACATGAGTAAGAATGTTTCAAAATTATATTATTATTATGATAAATTATTAAACCTATTGTGATATATATTCTATATCTGATCATTATTTATCAACATGATATTATATTATATAATTCAGATATATATTCTGTTCGTTATTTTCTAAACATGGTTATACAAGTGTCCCCACTTAGGTAATCATTGTATTTAATCATATGTTGATATATATATATATATACATACATATATATATATATATATTGAACCCCAGTATGAATGTAGTAAAATTCGTCTAAGCTATTTGATCTAGCTAGACACAGATTCAGAAATATCGTTGAATATGATAAAACCCTATTGTATCTAATCAAATTACTTTGGTTCAGATTCCTGACTAAGTATGAACATCCCGAATATAGGAAAATTTTTATGTGCCCAAGGCAGACAGAGTGAACGATAATATCGTTCTTGGAATGTAGTATTGATCAATATAAGGCCCATGGGATGTACACCCTCACGCCCGTAAGTTATGACGGTTTGCAGATGAAGTTCAACTAAACCTATTCAAAAATTGAAAACAATATTCATAGTATGTCACCTTAATCCTATATATATATTCGGTACATAGTTTCAAAAACTTTGATATAGAAATAATATATGGTTATGATTAGTTCAGTTTACTTCACAACTATTAATTCGTTGTAGAAGTGATGTACTAAGAAAACATTTAATTCTTTCAACTAATTATATTTATAATTGTTATTACTTGTTTGGTACCCAAATGCTCATTCTTACTTTAAATTTAAATGTTTTCAGCTAAGCGTGATCAACCGAAAGGTTCAGACAAAAACAAGTGAAAAGGAAAGCAAATATAATATGTTATATGGTATATTTTGTAATAGTTAGACTATATTAAGATAATGATATGTATTATATATCATGTAATATATTGTAGTAAAGGTTGCGTACTTGGGATTAGACTTTGATAAATGTAAGTTAAGTTTGATATTCATATTATTGTCATTATTATTAGTATTATTCCACTCAAAGAAATGGTATCGTAAAGTACCGAGTTTGGGATTCAAGTACCTGAATTTGGGGGCGTTACATGAATGAAGTTAGGAAACTTACCTTATGCATGGCTACAGCTTACACTGAACTATTCATTCCAGTTCCTATGTAGCACATAAGAAAAACAACACGTACACCAATTAGTCATGTATATTTGATTTATGCATTGGTTTACTTAACTTTACTTCTTAGGGTTTGCGTTCTTTCAACCTAAGTTTATGCGACAACTTCCTTTACCGATTTATGGCTTCATGACATACGGAGATGTCTTACTCAACCTAAGTTAGATCGGTTGCCAATTTCGTATATACCTTCGCTCTCTGAAGGAATTGTTTAGTCCAACTCCGATATGTCAACCATCAAAGGTTATGATTGTACCACAACCTCACTCATCTTAACTTATATGAATCATTAAACTATAATATTCGTTAAGTAGATTTCTTATTCCTTTTGGCTTTCTGACAACTAAATGTCATACCTCAGGATTCGTTCTTATCCGACTCACATTATGCTTTTAATACTCTTATTACTGTTCATTACGGCCTTCTCAATAATTTCTATCTTACTTACTACCTTCGTCAACGTCTACGTCATACAACCAGGGTATACTTAGAACGTTCGTCCGACGCGAATACGATTCACGAGGATTATTTACGTATTCAACATTCATGTTGCTCTTCTCTTAATCTCTGATTCAACCTTTACTCAAGGTTTTAATCACTTTCAATCGTTCTCCATCTCATGAACCCCATGTTCATTATTCTTTCTGAATATCGAAGCCATACCGATCGTTGTATGCTAAGACCGATCTTTCATCGCAACAACATTGCGTTCACAACGTCTATACGCTTTATACTTATCGCTCATTACCACAACATAACATCGAAATGTTATTAATTACTCTCATCAATCAAGGTTTAAGGAATCACCATCATAGCAATCCCTCACATTCGCTTATCACGACTACGATCCCCGGATATGGGTTCTGTAACCCGCGTTTACATTCTTTTTCTTTTACTCTCATTTAATCTTTTTGTTCAACCTTCATTAAAGGTTTAAAACACTTTATTAAGGGTTACATTAGTTGAATATTGTCGACGTCGGGATTTTTGAGTGTCCCTTTTCGTTACTTGTTCTTTGGTGTTCTCATGTTAATGTGAGATTTGTTTGAAAAAACAAGTGAAAAAGGTCTGACATGTATAATGTCGACGATTTGACTTTAAGAGTCGCCAGTTGGTGTATTTAACTGGTTTCACCAATGCAACCAGAAAAGGTTTGCACATTGACCTAGTGATTTGACACTGCTAGACGGGTCTATGAAACCGAGATTCATTTTGGGTCCGGGGGCTTAATTATGTTAAGGGAAGGTGTTAAGCACCCCCCGACATCTGTGTTACCATGGTGACCGCCACTCTTCAAAGAAATTGTTATATGAATGTGTATTTGTGTGTGTGTGTGGATCAATGTACAGTTATTTGAAAGTAGTGCGAGGCCTCGTTCCCACCTATATACAAAGGGTTTGAATTTATAGAAAAATTCAATTTTAACCACAATATAGCATTGACGTTTTGAAAAAGAGGTTTTTCAACCCCTGTGCTCAATAGGAATTGAGACCTTTTCATACTTCCATTTTATTTCTAAATGTTCGGCTTGTTTGCTTTTATTTTCGAGATGTGAAGCATTCTCGAGAAAATAAGATATAGCAGTGCCGAACTCCTCATGGGCATGACAACCATCCAAGGAAATTCAGACACTGTAAAATAATGTATAGGCTATTTACAGCTGAAAAATGTCCATCATGGGAACCGAATCTAGATTCAAGATAAAATTTGGACACTGTGATCACATGATTCCTAAAGTTCATGATAATCACGCAATTTATAGGAAAAAAAATAGCGAGTATATATATATATATATATATATATATATATATATGTAAAATATGTAAAGCTATAAATATAAATATATATATATATATATATATATATATATATATATATATATATAAACATGATCAATATACACGCAAGTAAACTCAAAAGGAGGACAAAATATAAATAAAGTTGTAAAAGTGATCAACTGCCACGAAGTAAACTCCAGGCAGGACAAAAATATATATATATATATATATATATATATATGTAGATATATATATATATATATATAAAAGTAGTAAACGCACTGGATGTGAATCCAGGCTCATCGGATATGTCCGATAGCAATTATATATATGTATATATATATAAGCGATTAAACGCACTGGATGTAAATCCATGCTCATCAGATATATTTGACAAAAGTTATATATATATATATATAAGCAATTAAACGCACCGGATATAAAATCCAGGCTCATCAGACAAAGTCTGACCACAGTTTATATATATAAGTATGTATATATATATATAAGCAATTAAATGCTCCAAACCAAAGTCTAGGCTCAATCGAGGCATAACTCGATAATGTTAGTCCGTATATGAAATATATACATATATAAATATATATATATACAGACAGAAATGGAAATCACAGACTGAAGTCCGGGAAAACGCACACAACACGACTCTCAATGTGTATAACAGTGTGTACTAATATGAGAAGAAGGCTTTATAGAATATAAGAAGGCTTACAGTGGGCTGCCAAAGTAGACTTCTATGACTTTAAATGGATAAACACTCAGCTCCCGCCAGATAAAAGATAGCTATATATGAGCTAACTAGTGTTTAAAAGTGAGGAAACACTCAAAAGATGTGTATGCGGAGTAAAATGGACAGGGCTTCCTCGCCTTTTTCCCTCCTTCTTCCTCCCAAATGGCTGACCCCAAGGCTTGTATATATAGACGGATGGCCGCAGGTACACCTGCGGCTGGTCGTGATGCATCTGAGCCTCGCGGATCTTGTCGTCTTGTAGTACGTGCACTCATACACTGTAATGTCTGCTCGAACTTGCAGAACTTCAATCCGAGCATTCGAACGAGGTATATCTGACCTTCTTTGGACCGCTTGTGTCGAGAGTTATGCAATGACATGGATTAGAGGTTGTACGAAGTCAGGAAGAGGGGTCTATGCCCATGGTCTTCAAGCTTCAAATTCTATATAAAGTACTATCACACGTAATAGTCACTCGGGATTATCAATCCTTGATTCTTGTGGGACATTGTTGGATGTATGTATGAAGTATTGAGACGATGTGCCATTATCGAAGGAACAAGATGACGTTTGACTCCTCGCCGGGGTTATCGCCGGTTTGAGTTGAAAGTAGACGTTGCTCAAGGTTACAGCTGAGATTGGACTACTTGTTGGTATGTCGCGATATCATCTTGTTGAGATGGTAAGATGACGTTGTGACTCTTCACCGGGGTTATCGCCGGTTTAAGCAGAAAGCAGACGTTGCTCAGGGTTACATCTGAGATTGGAATGCTGCTTGTTTGTATATCTCACTATCATCTGTGGATGTTCCTGTCTGCTCATTGTTAACTCCAGGTCTGAGGTGTGTGTGCCTCGACAGGATGTCTGGGGTTGAAGCTGATTGTATATGTTTGAAACAAGCATATCCGGGGTTATCGTCGAAACTGCAATGGCTTCTCTTGGGGCTATCACCAAGGATGGGGTTGGTACTCCCAGTGTTGTCTTTGGGACTGGAACTGAGCATCGCGGTGTTATTGCCAAGATAGAACTGTCCTCTCCAATGTTGTTTCCGGTCTTTTGATCTGCATATCTCGGGGTTATCTCCGAGATTGGAAATGACATTCTCGGTGTGTGTTCCAAGGTTTGATATGATGTTCTCGATTTGTGTTCCGGGTTGGAACTGAACTTCCGGTAGTATCTAGAATGGATCTGAACATCCGTTAGTATCCGAAATGGATGTAAGTTATCTTCCAGGGTTATCTCCAAAAGACAAATCTACCCTCCTGCAATGTTAGTAATAGGAGCGCAGAAAATTTTGAGTGTCTACAGATGCCCCTCTTTATCATATTCATGCAATGCAAGGCATGGATAGGATAAAGAATACTAGACACTTGAAATGCAAGCAAGATAAACATGATGCTATATGCAGCAACATGATGTAAATGCATGTAGAATACATGAATGATTGTCAGGTAATCCTGTTGGGATGACAATCAATGATGGCTTGGACATGCGATCCAAGTTTCTAAGAATGTTGGCGTTGGGGCTATCACCAAAGTCTTGAATCCTAGACACTGGCTTATATTCCATAGAGGTACCTCTTGTGTATAAGAGATCTGTGGGGATAAAGCTTTGTCTATTTGAGGATGTGTATAACATATTCCCTAATTCTGTCGGAGTTACTGCCAACAGTTTGTTGTTATCAGGGTTGCTTGATCTTCGCTGATGTGTGTATCACCGGATGAATCCCTGCTGGGTGTATTGTTAAGGCTGCTTGACCTTCATTGATGCATGTGTCAATGGTAGTACTGCATGGTAGCGCTTGCTGGGGAAGGTTACTGCGATGGGTTTACTTGCCATCAACTGATATGATGTCAAGGTTGCTTGACCTTCATTGATGTGTGTATCAATAGTTGCATTGCGTTATAACCCCCACCAGGGATACGTAGATGCTTGAAAGATGTGCGTTGTGACCCCCGCCGGGGATATGTATATGTTTGATAACTTCAGTGTTGTAACCCCCGCCGGGGAGGTTTGATATATCGTGGTTTTGTGTTGTAACCCCCGCCAGGGAGGTTTAGGGTTTTGACCTTACAAATGACGGCATCGGACCTTTGTGGGGTATTGTCGAGCATGATTTGTGAAAGCTGAGCTCATTGGTATAGTATACCCTGCATTCAGGCGAATACCTTTGAGACGACGTGAGTTTAACTCTGACCAACGAGAAACCAGGATTTCAGGCTATTCCGCTCAATCGCGTAGCATTTTTATTCCTGATTTGGCCTTTTCAGCTTGTGAGACCTCCTTTGCAACTCTAACTGGAGCGAGACGGAGGTGTGGGGCCCCTGGAGGAGTACCACAGGTGTACCTACAGGAGCCGCAGGTTAGCCTGCGGCCAACCGTGCCTATGTATAGGCGGCTGGTTGCTTTCATAAGTCATTTTCAAGTTACGCAACGAAGGAAATCCGAGAGCTCATCTTCAGATCTGCTGAGTTCGGGCAACTTTCTACATATTCTGCCATCGTACAAGCGTTCTTCACTGTCCTGGTAACACATGCATGTATTTTTTTCCGATTTATGTCCGTTGGAAAATGACTTATCGCATGAAATGCATTTAGACACATAGTAGTGAATATGCATGCTAATATGACTTGATAAAAAATATTCAACATAGTAAATGTTAGTATTAAACCATGCTGAACATAATGATGTGAAAAATTTTGACTTTTGAAACAGTCAAATTGGCACCTTTTACTGTCATTTCTTATCCTATTTGAGGACGAATGAGTAAAGGTAGAAAAGTAAAATAATCTTGGTAATTAGACTACACTTATAGATTTTTACTGTGATGTGATTAATGCATGATGTATATGACTGTGTACAGGTGTGTTACTGGATGGCCACCTAGTCATGCCTATGTACATGTGGATAGTCCAATTTACAAAGGGGGCTATGGCAAAATTTTCCCAAAATGTAGGTATTGGGTAGTCATGCATTTTTAACTCTACTGTATATGTATGTTAAAACAATGCATGCATGCATGTAATCATAAAATGCATTTTGAAAAAGACTCCAAGTAAGAAATTACCACACCTTTTCTAAGGTGATTTAGAGACTTGTTGACCAGATATCATGGATCCGGATCAACCGAGTAGTTCCCGCAGGACCACTTCTGGTGTACGGAGGAGGGCTTTTGAAGAGCCTCAGCACCGTTCTATTAGACAGCCTCGTCGTTTGGCGGATGTTGAAGTGCCGAATGTTGAGGACGAGGAGGAGGATGCTGCCGTCGAGGTTCTGCTCCTGCTTTGACGTGTTCCCGTGAGGAATTGCGAGTATTCAAGTGGTGAACCCAAATCTTGGGTGACTTGAGTAGGCATCCTTGATATATACTGCTTGCATGAAATGAGGTATGAAGTTAGATCTTTAATCTTCCTTATTTCCTATTGATAAGAAGTCAAGGAGTTTGATGTTGATCTGTATTTGATGTAGGTTCCCAGCTTTACACAGCCTCGTGGGAACTAGTTTAGCATTCACTCTATGTATCAGGCCTTGCATGATGACTATAGAGCGGTCATCCATGGCTAGGGATTTGGGAGGTTCTTCTCCATTCTACCCCATTGTTGTCCCTGGGGTTACCATAGGGCATTATCGGCGGTGGTTTCACGGACTTCGATCACTCCATTCTTTGGGCTGTGAGGTGATGATGACGCCGATGGATTGGCAGTTTATCATAGGTATGGAGTTTTGAGGGGAGCCGGTGCCTTGCACGACGAATATCACCCCTACTACCGTCAGATCCTAGTTGGGAGTTCCGGCAGAAGCGCTCGAGGGGGGCTGTTGTCGTCTGAGGTCCTTTGGCGTAGATGCTATAATGGTACATTGAGTGAGCCCATACCCGATGATGTGAGAGTCAGGGATCGCATTCTCCAACGATTGTTCTTGATGATCATTAGGGGCTGCTTCATAGCAGATAACTCTTCTACGGTGTCCTTCGCTTTGATTAGCGCCACTCAACACGTGGACCATATAGGAAAGTATGATTGGGGTTCCTACACCTTTGCCTATTTCCTCAGGGGAATGCGCATGCGATCGCAGGGCTTGATCGAGGCGTGGTTAGGATTCTACCCATTTCTACTGGTGAGTATTTCTCTTGTCTTTTCCCATGTATAGGTTAAGAGTGTTGACTAACAGCAGATGTTTACCTTTGTGTTGGTAGTTTTGGGCCTGTGAGAGGCTTCTTTATTTATGTCCTGTGAGCGTGTTAGGTTTAGATACATATCCACGAGGACGGAGATGGCATCATTCCATACTAGCGGAGGTCCCTGTTGCTGAGGGTTTCACTCATTGTCGCCAACAGCTGGAGCTATTGACAGTCGATGTCATCATATGGATTCCCTAATTTGGAGAGCATTTGGGAGTTGGTTTTGAGGATGGGTACCCTACTGGAGTTGATTACGTCATTTCCACCCGCAGGATTCTTCTCTTTACAGATGGAGGATGGGAGCTCTATTTAGGAGAGAGTGCTATTAGGAGCACTACAGGAGAGATACGCATGCCGATCTTACCTCCTGTCAGGCGTTATTGGCCTTTTTCGCAGTCACCCATCATTGACATCCCATTGATGGGGATTGACGATTTTACATTATCAAAGGGCCACTGTTCTAAGGAGATGTTCCATCATTGGTGGATCCCTCGTACCATTGGAGCTCAGACCCGCGCCACATAGTTTATGGGGGATATGGTTCCAGGATCCGTGATGATGATGGATTGGCTAGCCTGTGTAAGAGATCCGACTCAGGCGACATAGATTGACAGATTGACTCGGCAGCTGGACCGGTCACATCTTTTTATTCGGCATATGGGCAGAGATCCTGTAGAGGTAGATACTTTTGATCCTTCCAGCTTTGGCGATGGTCCCTCAGGTGACCCATATGGTTTTGCCGGCACAGATCCTCCCTTGTATCGGCCTGACATCCCTATAGATAGAGATCCAGTGACTCAGGAGGAGTTACATCAGGTGGATAGTATCGATGATGTAGACATCAACACTCTTGACTTTTTCTGATATATTTCT
Organism: Panax quinquefolius; assembly: GCA_020205615.1. Lineage (NCBI taxonomy): Eukaryota > Viridiplantae > Streptophyta > Magnoliopsida > Apiales > Araliaceae > Panax > Panax quinquefolius. The sequence goes on from CM035157.1 coordinate 68,305,677, forward strand.
CGCTATTTCTTTTGATTGGCCTCTGTTAGCATTTGGGTAGCTTCGCCCCATTCTCGCTATATCTTTTGATAGGCCTCTGTTGTATGTTGGGTAGCTTCGCCCCATTTCCCTGTATTTTAGTTGTACAGAGATGTATTAGATGTTGATATACTTAGGAATGTATGTACAACTTTTCCATTCCCTATATCATATTGCCATCTATTGTATCATGCATATTATTATGTTATGCATATGTATGTATGTCCAGAGATATTCAGCATTGACCCCTAGATGGTATCATGACACGGCCGTCTGAGATGATGTCTTCTTGACGATTAAGCAGTATTGATCATACCCCACCATTTGTGGTGGTAGTATGGTATATCTTTCATGGTATGATAGTATATCACAATCAGACATGGTGATCGTATATGATTTGCTACAGCATACTATGACCCTGTTGATGTTTCAGGTTCCCACGGGATTTGTGGAGGGCATTCTAGAGCACTAGGTATCGGAGAGGCAGGTTTTCCGATTTGGGACCCAGGAGTTGACTCCTACTTTGGAGGAGTATGCTGCGGTTGGACGATCTTTTTGCATTTGGACAAACTTTGCGTGCATATGGCTATTGGAGATATGAGCAGACAGTTCATGACCCTCACCAGATTGAGGCGTAGAGTAGTCCAAGACGAGATTACATCCGGCCACGTGATATCCCAGCGTTTCCTGTTTGACAGGTTTGGCTCTGAGGGACGTTTATATACGGCATTAGAGGATTTCACCACACCGGAGGACCATTGGCGTTTGACCCGAGTAGATGTACTACTTTCTATGCGTATTACATATACGTCTTCATGTCATGGTACATGGATGATTTGGATATCGCGTCATTATGGCGATGAGAGCTCTCGGGGAGGTCATACCATTATACCGATGATCATCGCGAGAGACTCGAGGTCGACTACATCTTCTTTGCACTTATCTCGCGGAGAGTATTTATAGGTAGCTTCGGTCATCTTTGTATGTGTGGTTTATGTCACACTTGAGACTGATTGGCACATTTAGACGGCAGGGGTTTTGTTTCACCCAGGAGATATCCATGTCATACTCCTTTCAGCCTGCAGAGTGCACAGATTCTGCATCGTGGTCAGCTTTCCTGGCAGGGATTAGGGATCCACTTTCCATATTGCCATGTTCAGGGCTTACCTCACCCTACAGCTTCATTACTCATGCTCAGGGAATGGATTATCTCCCTCTGGCTGGATTGAGGGGCATGATCACTTACCAACCATTGGCCGTGATGTGTCAATTTGACTAGTTTCAGGATTTTCATCCGTATGAGGGGGCAGTGAGTTAGCGCTTCGCTTTCACCGCGTTTGTCGGAGGATGCGATCCGAGTTGTATGCCTTTTGGGATCGGTGAGAGAGAAATTTGAGTTTTCTGTCAGTCATCCAACTTGTTCTGCAGAGTATTCCGCATGGATGGAGACAGAGATTGTATCGGCTGCGGCAGTATCCACAGGTCGAGGGATTGATTACGATGAGGAGCCTATATAGAGGCCGTTATTCCATCGATGACTTGATTCTTTGGTTTGCCGGCATTTGTGATGGATTCTCCACCCCGAAAGTGCCATTGTTACTCGAAGATTTGGCATGGCATTTGGAGCGAGCTTACATCTAATGACCTATGATAGAGATCGAGGCTAGAAGTAGCGATGTTGTGACTCTTGATGAGAGAGATCTTGCTTTCTGTTAGAGAGGGATGAGGCTAGATCAGCCAGGAATTCATTGATTGGGGAGTGGGATGCCGCCTTATTTGCTAGGGATGTGGCCATTGCAGATAGTACTTCCATTAAATCCCAGATGACTGTCAGTCTTGCCGACATGAGTGCTTACATTGATGAGCACTATGACACCATGCAGTTAGCCTCTGATCTGCTAGCTCGTGTAGATACCCTTGGATAGGAGCTTACAGTGCTACCTCCATCTTCAGAGAGGGATGCTATGTTAGATCTGATAGTCCGCATACACACAGATTTGTAGATAGCTTTGTATTTTCCTGCACAGACTAGCTTAGCCATTTTGTCATATACAGCACAGATGTATATATCAAACCATATTATGTATGGCAGGGAAATATATTTTGATTCACTTCCCTTTTAGTTATGCCTTGATACTTGCTTGATGCTTGCCTGTTTCTTCAGGGCCTTGTGATCTTGATGAATTCTGAACTTATCCTTGATAGATGGACATTGAGACGTCACAAGATCTCTCAGAATGGATCATTGATTTTTGTAAATCCCTACCATCGTTGGTGTTTTGGGACTGGTATCTGTATGAAAAAAGTGGAGAGGAGGGTAGTTTCTTCCTCTCTGAGATTGACCACACCACAGATGGTCACCAGTACTTTTATTTGTGAGAAGCCTAGTTAATTCCATCTCCTATGGGTTGGTATTGCTCTTCGAGGCACGATCGAAACTTCTATTTGTGAGAAGAGGTTGGATAATTCCATCCCTTTGATCTGAAACCGATGAAATGGGGCAAATTGAACGTAGATCCCAGTACCGTGTGACAAGTATGTTGTTCTAGTAGGGGTTAGACTGCACCATGAATGGCTGCCTACGTACTCCTATTGAAGTGGAGATCAATTCTGCGTAGTTCGAACCTGGTGTAAGAGGTTCAACACTGAATGCAGAAGGCATATGGGTGTAGAAGTATTTTTGTTGTTTTTGTTGTTTTGTATAGAAAGGGCAGAAATGTTTTTGTTGTTTTTCTTTATTGTGACCGGGCCATAAAGAATATGGTTGCCTACGTACCCCCGGGTATCAGGGAGATCAGGTTGACATAGTTCGCCCCTCAAGACGAATTGAAGGCAAAGAGAAGTGCGAATCCCATGTGCAGGCTATACTGCGGGGAGAAGAAAGTTTGATCCCATAATGGGGACAAACTGCAGGTGTAAAAAAGTTTGATCCCATCCTCAGGATAAACTGCAAGTGTAGAAAAGTTTAATCCCATCTTTAGGATAAACTGCAAGTGTAGAAAGGTTCAATCCCGTCTTCAGGATAACCGAAATTGTGAAAGGTTAAATACCGTCTTCAGGATAACCGAAATTGTATGGAAGGTTTAAAATGAAGTGATACCAGGCTGCTGGTTTGAAGTGTATGTTTCCCTGAGGGGCAGAAGAGTATTTAAAAGGAAAGGGTTCAAAACCGGAATGACTGGTGATTTGATGATCAAAACTAGGATGTTTGTTTGATGGTAACTTCAGACATAGTACCATTTCACAATGTCCGAGTTAATAAGCTGTGGAAATTCATCGCCATCCATTTCCTGCAATCTGAGGGCACCGCCTGTTAATACCTCCTTGACAACAAATGGGCCTTCCCAGTTAGGAGCGAATTTTCCCTTAGATTGATCTTGGTTGTCAATGATCTTCTTCAAAACCAATTCATGTTGTTTGAACTGTCGTAGTCGGACTTTTATATTGTAGGATCGTGCGATCCTTTGTTGATATAACTGACCATGGAAGATAGTCGCGGATCACCTTTTGTCTATTAGAGACAATTGGTGATACCTGTCTTATATCCATTGGTCTTCATCCAACTGAGCATCCATCAATACTCTGAGGGATTCTACTTCCACTTCTATGGGGAGCACTGCTTCCATCCCATAGACTAGTGAGTAGGGGGTTGCCCCAGTGGAAGTTCGTATGGAAGTTTTGTAGGCTAATAAAGTCAGAGGCAAGAGGTCAGGCCATCCTTTGTGATTGGCGGACATTTTTTGCATGATCTTTTTGATGTTTTTATTAGCCGCTTCAACATCACCATTCATCTTTGGATGGTAGATGACGGAGTTGAGATGTTTGATGTGGAATTTTTTGCATAACTCCTCCATCATTTTATTGTTGAGGTTCTTAGCATTGTCTAACACAATGACCTCTGGTTGTCCATATCGACAGATGACATTGTTTCTGATGAAAGTAATGATAACTTCTTTATTAACCCCAGGGAAGGATGCTGCTTCTACCCATTTGGTGAAGTAGTCGATCATGATGAATATGAATTGATGTCCATTACTGGCTTTGGGCTCGATGGGCCCGATCACGTCCATTCCCCACATTGAGAAGGGCAATGGAAAACTCATATTATGGAGTTCCCTTGGAGGGGCGTGGATAACATTCCCATGAATCTGGCATTGATAGCACCTCTTGACATGATCATCACAGTCAGCTTTGAGTGTAAGCCAATAATGCCCTGTTCTGAGGATCTTCTTGACAAGTAGGGGTCAACTCATGTGAAGGCCACAAACTCCACCATGGATGTCATCCATGAGTCTCTGAGCTTGGTCTTTGTCCAGACATCTGAGGAGACCTAATCCTGCATCTCTTTTGTAGAGTACATCTCCGCTCAGGTAGAATTTCATAGCAAGTCGATGAATCCGCCTCTTCTCAGTTAGGCTCGCCTTAGCGGGTGTAGATCCATCTCGTAGATACTCCTTGATGTGCTAATACCAAGGGTTGTGGATGATAGGTAGCTCATCTGATACTTCTCCAATGTAATTCCCATAGACTGGGGCTCTTTACAGAGTAAACGTGATGATTGGCATGTTTTCCTTGTCAGGTATGTAAACCAAGGAGGCCAACGTTGCTAATGCATCTGCAAAATCATTCCTATTACGAGGAATGTGTAGAAAAGAGATTTCTTGAACTCCAAAGCCATCTCAGTAAAACTTTAGATGGTAAGGCGATAAATGTAATTCTTTGGTTTGATAGATTCACGTGGATTGCTTGATTACCAATTTGGAATCCCCAAAGGCATTAACCGCTTTGATGCCCATTGAAGCGGGCAAGTTTTAGCCCCATGATCTGACCTTCATACTCAATTTGTGTTGTTGGTGTTGTGACAAATTACAATTGGATATTGCGCTTCCGGCTCAGAGCCTTCTATGTTAACAGCTCCATCAAAATACATTCTCCACGTACGGCATGTATTGTACTGATGTTGTTGCTGAATTGTCATTACTCCTTCGTCGGGAAAGTATGTTTCTAAGGGTTTGTAATCCCCTGCAGGTGCGGCGGCCAGTTGATCCGCAATTCCTTTACCTTTGACAGACTTTTGCATCACATAGACGATGTCAAATTGTTGTAGGATCAACTGCCATCTGGACAGTCGACAATTGTATGGGCTTACTGAACACATACTTGAGAGGATCCATTCGGGATATGAGATGGGTTGTGTGACCATGGAGGTAATGCTGTAACCTCATGGAAGCCCATGCTAAAGCACAACAAGTCTTCTCAATCAAAGTGTACTTGTGTTCACTGATGCTGAATCTTTTGCTAATGTAATAGATAGTTCATTCTTGGCCTCTATTGTCTTTTTTCCCCAGCATACAGCTTATGGCATTGTCATTTATGGACAGGTACATGAACAGGGGATCATCATCCCTGGGAGGTACCAAAACCGGAGCGTTAATCAGTTGCTATTTGATTGTGAGGAAGGCTTTTTGACACTCATCGTTCCATTTCATGGAGGAGTTATTCCTTAACAACTTGAAGATTGGCTCACAGGTTGCTGTGAGTTGAGAAATGAATCTGCTAATGAAGTTGATCCTTCCCAAAAATCCCTGTATTTCCTTTTATGTATAAGGAATGGGTATTTCCTTGATGTCCTGGATTTTGGTAGGATCCAGTTCAATCCCTTTGTGGCTGACTAGGAAACCTAGCAACTTGCCTGACTTAACACCAAAGGCGCACTTGGCGGGATTCAACTTCAAGTTGTACTTACGCAACCTATTGAAAAGGTTTTTGAGATGGTCTAAGTGGTCATCCTCCTTTCGGGATTTGACAATGATGTCATCCATGTAGATCTCTATCTCCTTGTGCATTAAATAATGGAAAAGAGCCATCATAGCTCACTGATAGGCTGCCTTGGCGTTGATGAGGCCAAATGACAACCGTCTGTAGCAAAAGGTTCCCCAAGGCGTGATGAAAGTAGTTTTCTCACGATCTTCCTCAGCGACCATAATTTGATGGTACCCCGCAAAGCAATCAGCAAAAGAGTACATGTCGTATTGAGCAATATTATCAATAAGAATGTGGATAAAGGGCACGAGAAAGCTATCTTTAAGGCAAGCTTTGTTCAAATCCCGATAATCCACGCAGACTTGCACCTTTCCTCCTGGTTTAGGCACGGGAACAATGTTGGATATCCACTCCGGATATGTAGACACCATGATGATGCCAGCTTGAAATTGTTTCACAATTTCTTCTTTAACCTTTAAACTCCACTCAGGTTTCAATCGCTTTGAGTTTTTTGCCTAGCGGCTTGAATCCTTCTTTAATGGGAAGGCGATGAAGAACAATGTCACTGGACAAACCCACCATGTCTTCATGAGACCATGCAAACGCATCCTGGAATTGGGTTAACAGTGCAACCATGTCATTCCGTTGATGTGGTAAGGTCTGAACCAATCTGGATTAGCTTAGGGTTGTCTAAGGTTCTGAGATTGAAAGGAGTGGTTTGATCAAGATTGGGTTTGGGTTTGTTTGCGACCCATTCCTTAATCTCTTGAGGTGTCTCAATGTCCTCTTGTATATCCATCAAGTCTAAGTCCAACTTTGCATCAAAGTTACAGTCCTTGTGGAGAGAAGGCATGTCATCAGCAAGGACAGGCACATCTAAATTCAGAGTCCTGAAACAAAAGATTCTTTCACTTAACATATGCAACTGTTTGATCATACAAAAGTGTTAGCACGTACTTGATAAAATAACTGCTACTGATGTAATGGGAAGTAAGCAATTAAAGTTATCTACAGGGCAGAGGGATTTTCTACCCATTTTACCCTCGTCGACCAATGCATGGAGTGCTACTCCAATTGTCGAGGGAAAAGTCTTGATAGACTACAGTGATGGAAGGATCGTCATTGTCTTCCTTCTCCCGAATGATAACCATAACATCTGGGCAATCATCATCTGGGGTGTATCTGTTTGTATATTCATCATAAACAATGACGCGAATACCTACCATCATCAAGGAAATGACATGTTTACATTTACGCTCCTTTTCTACCACCTCGGGATCAGAAATCAGCACCTCTTTTGCTTTGATTGGCACTAGTTTTGGAAACAGCATAGCCAGAACTTGGGCTGGAACCTTTACTGGAGATTGCATTAACTCATGAGGTAAAGGTATAGAAAATTGCCGTGCGGCGGAAGCTTGAGGAACCTGCTTGTGCTTATGAGGATTCCTATGACTGGAACTAGCAGAATAGCCTATTCCAGCTGTTCCGATTTGACTAGACATTTGGATAGGGTGCTTAATACGCTGCTTATCTTTACCAAGCCCTTATCCAGGTTGATGACCCAATAACATCATTTCTTGAGTGGCCGACATAACCTCGGCAAAAATCTTGGGTACGGGAAGTGGCGCTCCAATAAAATGGTATTACGTGTTACTCACTTCCAGAGTATGGAAACTGGCCAGCTCAACTTCTGAATTGAAGTTGATAATTGGTAGAGTTTCTTGTTCAGGACAATCTGGCTTAGCGTTGATAGTGACTAGACTGTTGTTGATAATGTATTTGAGTTGTTGATGTAAGGTGAAGGGAACAACTCCAACCATGTGTATCCATGGTCTCCCCAAGAGCAGGTTGTATCCTGATTCTATCTTGAGGACGTGGAAAGGTACATTGAATGTATTGGGACCAATCTTAATTGGCAATTCAATCTTTCCAACGAAATTTCGCCGGGATCCATCAAAAGCTCTGATGACCCTATGGCTGCTTTGTATCCGCTTGAGATTGTTATTCATCTTTACCAGGATGGCATAAGGACAGATATTTAGAGATGAGCCTCCATCTATCAATACTCCTATTAGCATGTACCCAGAAGACAAAACTGCAATATGCAAAGGCTTGCAATGACCGATCCCTTTGGGAGGTATGTCGTCATCAGTGAAGGATATCACATTGTTGTTGAAAATGTGATCAACCAAATGTTGAAATTTTTCCACATCCACTGATTTTGGAAAGTAGGCTTCTTCCAAAACCTTCAATAAGATCTTTTGATGATCCTCGGAAGAGAAAACCAAATCCAGTATCGAAATCTGGTGTGGAGCTTCTCAAAAGCTTAAAACCACTTTGGCTTCATTGTGGCCCATAGTACGGAGGAATTTTTCAATCTTCTCCACGGGCAACTTCCCCTTTGCTTTGCAAGTAGGTTTGACAACCAATTGAGGAAGATACAGTGGATTTTCCTTCAACATTGTAGCAGTATTATGAGACGTGGATCCTTCAGCTTCTCTATAATTCCATGGAAATTTGTGTAAGCTGAGAACATGATGTTGTGGTCTGAAAGGTAAAGGAATTGGCTTTGGTGCGGCCACTTTCAAAGGATTGTCAGCTCCTATGAGTTGAATTGGTTGTATGGGAAATACTTTGACAGTCTCATCATCCACTTCAGATATAACTGCTACTGATCCCTTCCATTTAGTAGGATATGCATTTCCACCCTTGAGTTGCACAGTGTAATCATCTGCTATTTGCAGGACACTACTATCAATAAGATTCTGAATGAGATGTTGGAGTGCCCAGCATTCTTCTGTGCTGTGACCGCGAGAATGTGAATGATATTGACACATTTCATCATGGTTGAACCGCCCTAAGCGGGGATTGATGGGAGGGAGAAGGAATGTAATTCTTCCTTCGTTGATCAACATTTGAAGTATCTCCTCCATAAATTGGCCCAAATAGGTGAATTCCCTCTGATTGGTAAAATCCCGACAGGCTTTAGCATTTGCTCACTTTACAACCTTATCCTCCATATCTTCGCTATCTGAAGGTGTTGATGGATCATTCAAAACAAATTGAAGGAGATAGGCATGCTTCTGCCTGATTAATTGGCGTGTGACTTGAAGCTGATGGGTCACCAGTTCTGCCAATTGCTCAATTTGTTTGCAAGGAGCTTTCATCTTTCGTTCCATGGTAAACTGGAACTTTGCATAATCCCATTTGTCAACATCGTCTATGATGGGTTGGGATGATTCGCCATTAGAATTGGAACCTTGTACAGTGCTCCAACTGATCATGTTGACCTCTTCTTCTTTGTGTTGAGGAAGAGGGTTGTCTTGCACATGAGGTTGATCTGGTTTAGTGACCATGATCCCACCGTTGTCTATTAGATCTTGAATCTTATGTTTCAAGGCCCAACAATCTTGAGTATCATGTCCAGGTGCCCCGACATGATAAGCACACTTCCGAGTAGCATTAAAACCCTTCCCATTAGGGTTGGCTGGTGGAAGAAGATGTGTAATTTTCTTCTGAGCAGTCAGAAGAGCAAGAATATTCTCGAGTGAATCCCCTAAGGGTGTGAACGTTCGAGGTCGCTTTACTTCTCCACTTTTAGGCAATGGAGGGTTTGAAGATTGTGCTGGAAAAGGGGAGTAGTTTCTCCTTGGTATAGGCATGCTTTGATTGCCTTTTTGTCCTTGTAATACCAAGGAAACATCTTCCTCTTTCTTTTTATGGACCCTTCGGGGGTTGTTTCCATAAGATCCAAACTGGATGTGCTCAGCAACGGCTTTAAGAGTGGCTAGGTCTTGAATTTTATCGGACTTCAATCCCATTTCAGCCATCTCGCCGTGTTTGATCATTTCAGAGAATGGTTTGCCAATACCAGCTAGAACTCTTTCATAGAAAGGAGCTTCTTGTACATCTATGAAGGTCATGACCATTTCTAATTCTGTCATGGAAGGAATAACTTGAGCAGCAAGGCGCCTCCACCTTTGAGCGTACTCTCTAAATGACTCATTAGACTATTTCTTGACCTTGGTAATTTGGTACCGGTCAGGAGCCATCTGAGATTGAAAACTTTATTGAGTGAGGAAGGCGTGAGCCAGCTCTTCCCAGCTATGGATCTTAGAGTTGTCTAATCTGGTATACCATGAATGGGCTTCTCCAGTCAAACTTTTCTGAAACAGCTACATTCGGAGCTTTTCATTTTCTGCGTAAGACCCAAGTTCTCCAATGAACACCTTTAAATGTGTATAAGGATCCCCTAATCCGTCATATTTCTCAAAATTAGGGGTCTTGAATTTCTCTGGATATTGAACACCAGGGACTATGCAAAGGTCTGTATATGAAACACTGCCATGTGTTCCAATCCCTTTGAGAACGCGGATGGTTTCCTCCATTTGGAGGACCTTCTTCCTAATATCACCGGTGTCTGGATCTCCTTTGAGATGGGTGTTTTTAGGGTCTTTGTTGGTTGTATCCAACTGAGGTTCTGGAATTTTTTTTCTAGACCTTGAACTCCTCCTTGTGTAGAGGATTCTGTATGTGTAGGTATATTCGTACCCTGAGTGGACTGGTGCAATTCTTTCAGTAGAACGGCCAAATCTGTAATTTGTTTACTCAATCCGTCGAATTCTTCTCAGGAAATAGCATTAGGACCGGTGGGAAGAAGACATGATTGGATGTAGGCTGTGGCCTTTTGGACTTTGAGCAGTAATGAAGCCCAATTGTTTCCTACAAAAGACTTACATAGTTTAGTCTTAGGGTAATGTAAATGTTATCATAACATGTCCATTTAGGAATTTTGTCCTACAAAACCGGTTGTTAATTGATAACATGTTATGCACAATTATTCTTCATATTTTCCATTACATATGGATGAACATGCAACATGTTAAGCCGCCATTACAAGCATATAACAATTTTAAAAAGCTTGTAATAGCGGCTTAAGCCCTCTTACTGGAGTCCCCAGCAGAGTCGCCACCTGTCGACGTCGGGATTTTTGAGTGTCCCTTTTCGTTACTTATTCTTTGGTGTTCTCATGTTAATGTGAGATTTGTTTGAAAATACAAGTGAAAAAGGTCCGACATGTATAATGTCGACGATTTGACTTTAAGAGTCGCCAGTTGGTGTATTTAACTGGTTGCACCAACACAACCGGAAAAGGTATGCACATTGACCCAGTGATTTGACACTGCTAGACGGGTCTGTGAAATCGAGATTCATTTTGGGTTGGGGGGCTTGATTATGCGGAGGGAAGGTGTTAGGCACCCCTTGACATCCGTGTTACCACGGTGACCGTCACACTTCAAAGAAATTGTTATATGAATGTGTGTGTGTGTGTGTGGATCAATGTGCAATTATTTGAAAGTAGTGCGAGGCCTCGTTCGCACCTATATACAAAGGGTTTGAATTTATAGAAAAATTCAATTCAACCACAATATAGCAATGACGTTTTGTAAAAGAGGTTTTTCAAACCCTGTGCTCAATAGGAATTGAGACCTTTTCATACTTCCATTTTATTACTAAATGTTCGGCTTGTTTGCTTTTATTTTCGAGATGCGAAGCATTCTCAAGAAAATAATATATAGCGATCTTAGAACTCCTCATGGGCATGATAATGACCATCCAAGGAAATTGAGACATTGTAAAAAATAAATACACAGTACGCATAACTGAAAAATGTCCATCATGGGAACCGAATCTAGATTCAGTAAGCTGGACTGTGATCACATGATTCCTAGGCTCACATGATACTGCAATTTGTAGGGAAAGCAATAAGCAGTTATATATATATATATATATATATATATATATATATATATATATATATGTAAAAGTGTAAAATATATATATATATATATATATAAACATGATCAACCGCCACTTAAGTAAACTCCAAAGTGACAAAATGTAAATAAAGTCATAAGCGATCAACTGCCCTTAAGTAAACTCGAAGTGCAGACAAAAATGTAAATATATATATATATATATATGTGTACAGATATATATATATATATATATATATATATATATATAAGCGAAGAAACGATGGATGTGAATCCAGGCTCATCGGATATGTCCGACAACAATTATATATATGTATATATACATATAAGCGATTAAACGCACTGGATGTAAATCCATGCTCATCAGATATGTCTGACAACAGTTATATATATAAATATATATATATATAAGGAATTAAGCGTACCGGATATAAAATCTAGGCTCATCAGACAAAGTCTGACCACAGTTTATATATATAAGTATATATATATATATATATAAGCAATTAAACGCTCCAGATCGAAGTCTAGGCTTAATCGAGGCATAACTCGATAATTTTAGTCCGTATATGAAATATATACATATATAAATATATATATCTGAGGCATTGAAATGAAAACCACGGATCAAGTCCGGAAACGACATACATAAGTACGACTCTCAATGTGTATAACATTGTGTGCTAATATGAGAGAAGAAGGCTTTATAGAATATAAGAAGGCTTATAGTGGAAACGCCAAAGTAGACTTCTATGACTTTAAATGGATAAACACTCGGCTCCCGACGGATAAAAGATAGCTATATGTGAGCTAACTAGTGTTTAAAAGTGAGGAAACACTCAAAAGATGCGTATGTAGAGTAAAATGGACAGGGCTTCTTCGCCTTTTTCCCTCCCTCTTCATCTCAAATGGCTGACCCCAAGGCTTGTATATTTAGACGGATGGCTGCAGGTACACCTGCGACAGTCGCAGTTGTACCTGCGGCTGGTCGTGATGCATCCGAGCCTCGTGGGTCCCGTCATCTCGTAGTACGTGCATTCATGCAATGTAATGTCCGTTCGAACTTGTAGAACTTCAATCCGAGCATTCGAATGAGGTATATCTGACCTTCTTCGGACCGCTAGTGTTGAGAGTTACGCAATGACATGGATTAGAGGTTATACGAAGTCAGGAAGAGGGGTCTATGCCCATGGTCTTAAAGCTTTAAATTCTATCCAAAGTACCGTCATACGTAATAGTCACTCGGGATTGTCAATCCTCGGTTCTTGTGGGACATTGTTGGATGTATGTATGAAGTGTTGAGATGACGTGTCATTATCAAAGGAACAAGATGACGTTTGACTCCTCGTCGGGGTTATTACTGGTTTGGGCAGAAAGTAGACGTTGCTCAAGGTTACAACTGAGATTGGACTACTTGTTGGTATGCCACGATATCATCTTGTTGAGATGGTAAGATGACGTTGTGACTCCTCACTGGGGTTATCGTCGGTTTAAGCAGAAAGCAGACGTTGCTCAGGGTTACATCTGAGATTGGACTGCTGCTTGTTTGTATGTCTCACTGTCATCTGTGGATGTTCATGTCTTCCCGTTGTTAACTCTGGGTTTGAGGTGTGTGTGCCTCGACAGGATGTCTGGGGTTGAAGCTGATTGCATATGTTTAAAACAAGCATTTCTGGGGTTATCGCCGGAACTGCAATGGCATCTCCTGGGGCTATCACCAACGATGGGGTTGCTACTCCCAGTGTTGTCTTTGGGGATCGGACACGAGCATCACGGTGTTATTCTTAGAGATGTAATCGTCCTCTCCGGTGTTATTCTTGGGTCTTTTGATCTGCATATCTCGGGGTTATATCCGAGATTAGAAATGACATTCCCGGTGTGTGTTCTGGGGTTTGATATGATGTTCCCGGTTTGTGTTCTGGGTTGGAACTGAACTTCCGGTAGTATCCGAAATGGATCTAAACTTCCGGTAGTATCCGTAATGTATGTAAGTGTAGGGGTTCGGCACATAAAACGCAGCGAAAATATAAAAATTCAAAGCAATTTCCAAAACCCAAAAACAGGATCCATGCGAAAAACAATTAACTCAGTTGTTTAGAGATTATACCGAATATGAAAAACGAGAATCTGAAATTGATGCGCTCAAATCCTTAACACAATTCCTCACGAAACTACGTCTCTATGGTATCCACACTAACGCCGCATCTAACCAGTCGAACGATTCTCGCAATAAGAGGGACTTCATGTACTAGCCACCAAAGGAACCTTTATGAAACTGTATGTTTTCTCTCTAGTCTCTCTCTAAGAGCGGCTAGGGTTTGTTATGAATTAACCCTAAGTAGCTGCTATATATCCTATATATAGTAGTTAAAAGGAATTAATCAAAACCTAATTTCATAAAATCCGAATTTATATATATATATATATATATATATATAACTTAATTAAGTCTTACTTAATTAATATACATATATACAAATTTTCCTTTTAATTTAAATTAAGTGATTTAAATACTATTAATCATATTAATATATTTAAATCCTTAAAATTTAAATTTATTCCCTTTTAAATTACGTTCTATGTGTGTGACCCTATAGGTTATTATCACGTTGGCAATAATTTTAAAATCATATTATAAAATTATAAATAATGAGCAGAATCTAGTAATGCATCACTGCTACCTTAGTAATAATAAGAACGATGATTCGATGCAACCTTTTTGTGACCAATGTTTCAATGTAATTTAATCCTTTTAACCTTAATATCCTAGATTAAACTCGAGTCATGGAATGTGTCATACTCTTCATAATTTAATCTGAGTTTTTCTTGATCAATGAGTAGACTATATGAAAACAAATCACTATTTGAGCATGGCCATGCATTTCATAGTCCTACTCAATCAAGAGGCCTATGGATATCATCCCTAATATATAGGAAGGTTAAATTCCATCTAGATCACTCATATTCCTCACACGATTCATGATGTACCCAATAATCACCTTTATAGTCCACCCTATTAAAGGTGACATTTGATGATATCAAAGTACATAAATTCCCGTGTAGTAATATAGTGATTTCAGGTTGGAGGACCATTATATCATTATCACTATGAGAATTTCTAATGACACTTCGCATAATGCTCCACGTAGAATTCTCATGGTGGGTCTGTCCAGTACATCGTTCTCTAACATGTACCTATGCATTGACTTAATATCTCATATATTTATGACCAATGAGATTTGGTCATCAGTCAATCCACATACTAGTCTTAATGCATCAATGTTGTCCCATCAACAATGATACTCGACTAGGGACATTTAAGAACAATGATACTAATTATAATTATATAATCTCATGTTCAAGTCACATACTTGAAACTATATAATTTGTATCACTATTATAAGGATTTTTTATTATGTTAACATTTATATAACGTAGTAAATAAAACCATAATAAAATCATTCATTTATTCAATCAAATATAATATCAAAACGTTAAGCAATTATATCAAATAATTGGCCTCTAGGGCATAAACTCTAACAGTAAGCTATCTTCCAGGGTTATCTCCAAAAGACAAATCTACCCTCTTGCAATGTTAGTAATAGGAGCGCAGAAAATTTCGAGTATCTACAAATATTATGTTCTTTATCTTTCCTTACGTTCCCCCAAGAGTTGAGTAGTTAAAAGCTCTTATCTGGCTTTTTCCCTACACTAGCGTTGTGGCGCCACTCTCTTCTTTATCTCTCGCATCGCGGTGCGAGTTTGTAGTACCCAGCTTCCTCGTCTAGCGCTGTAGGACCACCTTACAAGGCATGGCTGGCGCCGCGGCGCCAAGCCCTAACCCTAGAAAATTTCTCTTACTGTTAAATTCAATTTGAGACACTTAATTCCCACTTTCATAACTTATTCGTTATAACTCAGAACGAGGTTGTTCCAAAGCCATTCTCTTCCATATCTTGCGTACTTCAAAACCCCTTGGACAGAACTTCATTCTGAATCTATAAACATGCCATTAATTAGCTTAATCTTCGCCCTTCGTTCATTTTACGTTTTTAACGCTCTTCGTTCGTTCATCCGTCATTCGATCATTCGAACTCAGAACTCGTTCGTTCTTGAGTCCATGACTCATGTTTCCTACGTTCTCTTACATTCTTATGAAACCCTACATAATCGGGTTCATTTACTAACTTTCTAATTCTCGTTCATCTTTTACGAAATTTTCGCCATAACTTTGTTATAGCTTAGTTTTAATATGTTCTTCATGAACGTTTCTACCGTTCCTAACCAAGCAATAAGCATCTAACTTATACATGATGGTTTTAAACTTGTCCATCAACAACAATTATCATACGATGGTTTTAAATTTGTCCATCAACAACGTTCTTCGTGTTCTTCGCGTGTTCTTCGTGTTCTTTGTTCATTCTTCATTTTTAATCGATATTTTGGATTACGATTTTACTTTTTTTGGAATTTAATATTATAGAACACCATTCCTTACTTATTTCACCTACTCATTCATATAATCCACTCGGATCATTTTAATTCATTACAAATCTTACACTTCCTTAAGAAATTTATAAACTAAACTTTTAATTCTTATTTCTTCGTTTTCTCATGATTTCAACCATATGAAATCATTCTTATCATCCTTTAATTCCTATTCTCATTAAGCTATGTTTTTAACATATAAAACCTAAGGAAAATTTATAGAAGACTAGGTTTCAAATTACCTTTTTTCTTTAATCTCCTTCTGTCGGACAAAGTTTGCTCACGAGCAAGCATTTCCTCTTCTTTCTTCTCCAAAATCTCTCTCTCTCTCTCAAATGTTATATGATTTTTAAAATCCTAAACAAATGATTTAAGCTTCTTATTTATAGAAAACCAAGGCTAGGGGTAAAATAGTCATTTCACCCTCAAACCTCCTTACTATTCATGACTTAAGTACTAAGTTAACTTACTCACCCCTTTACTTAGCCCTTAAGTTTGCTTAGCCCTTAAGTTTACTTACTCCTTTACTTTATTTACTCCTTAAGTTTACTTACTCCTTAAGTTTACTTAGCCCTTAAGTTTACTTGCTCATCACTTATAAGCACTTTACTTAGTCATTAAGCATTTTCCTTCACGTTTTCTCCTAACGTAGTTAAACGAGTGAAAAATACATACCAGTACTTTTCATCATTTTTATTTTGTCCGATTTCTGCACGTTTTTTGAGAAAAGCTTTTATCGGCTTACTTAACTTTTGACAACATATTATCGTCAAATCTTTCGACGAAATGTCATTTCGACATATTGAACTCTTGGAAAGGCTCAGGCTATTCAAACCTTAACCCTTAGGGTTTCGTCGGGTGAATAGTGCCTATTTTGTCTTTTTCCCCAAAAATATTTTGTTCTCGGAAAAATTTTATTTTCGTCTTGAAAATTCTTACTCGTTCAATCCAGCTCGTAGCCAGAATCCTCCCGAGTTATAATCAACCTAGGTTCTAGAACGATTAATAAACACATAGCACATAATATTATTAATAAAATTTTATTTTATTAATAACTAATTCTTTAAACTTAAATTCTGAACAATCCGGATTCTCCGGGTTGTTAGCGCTTAAGTAAATTAAGCCTACAGTTTTTTTCTTCCTCTGTGTTTTAGAGAGAGTGAGTAAGAGTTAGGGAGAGAAGATACAATAAAAATGCTTGTAGGACATGGTTTGAGTTCTAGAACGAGGGATTCCTTCTCTCGGGCCTTCAAAAAGAAGGGTACTATCCAATCTCTCGACCTACCCGAGGACCTACCACATCGGCGATTATGTCGACATCACGGTTAACGGCGCCATCCATAAGGGTATGCCCCACAATGAGGCTGCCCAAATGCTTCTTGCTCATTAGTAATAGCTGCTGCAGGGGCGATTTCAAAGAAATGTTTGAAGATGCTTACGAGAGATGCTGTACTACCCCCATGGAAGGAGTTTCCTTCACCATTGATCATTTTCACACCGCCATTGAGAAGTACGACTTCAGTTCCAAAATTGGCACCAAGGTCCCTTTTTTAAATTTTTTTTTAAAATATTTTAATAAAATTAGGTAAAGGTACTTTTTGACTTAGCATGACATGCTTGTTTATAGGCATTATGGTAAAATAATGATTATGGACTTGAAATGGTTTTTGTTTGTATGTTATTTGGTTAAGCTCTTAAAAGAAGATATGATTTAGATAATGATTGAATCACTCATGCTCAATTCAAGAGCATACTAAACTAGGGATAATGAAAGCTTAATTTTATAGAACCCAAGCTTCGTATGTTGATATTGAAACAAAACTTGAAACATAAAAGCAATCCCCTTTTTGTATTAGAACTATGGGGCCATTTCAACTGTTTATTTAAGTGATTCATGTAAGAAGCCATAAAGCGTAATATGACAGAAATTGACTCCTTTTGCACTCTATACATGTTTAAAACCCGTTTGAGATTTTTTAATGCATTCAAAATTTTATTCTTATTTAGGAAGATTCATCTGCATCTTTCTTATATTCTGTTGGGTTGTAAATTATCAAAAAAAAGTTAATTCGATTTCATTACAATGCTTTTATCATGTTTAATTCAACTTGTAGTAAGAACAATTTGATATTATTTTCCTATATGTGTTTAGGTCAGAGGAACGGTATTCAATACAGATGCTAACAGAGCACTAGTGGACATAACTGCAAAATCTTTAGCATTCTTACATGTCCAAGAAGTGTGCATTCACGGTATAAAGCATGTAGAAGAGGGAGGTATAGTTCCTGGTTTGCGTGAGGAGTTCATAATTATTGGTCAAAATGAAGCTGATGATAGTTTGATCTTGAGCTTACGGTCCATCCAGTATGACCTTGCATGGGAACGATGTAGACAGCTTCAAGCTGAAGATGTTGTTGTCAAGGGTATGTTATGTTTCTCATGTCAATAATTGTGGTTTTACTTTTTCATACCACATTCACTGATAAAAATATATACGGTTCCTCCTTCCATTAACTCAAATCAAGCAAGGATAATGGTCATAATCACTTCTTATGCTCCTATTGATCAAATGATTTATGGTGTAATCAATTGGTGCAACTATATGCTTTAAGAATGTGTTTTTATGTTTTATGTGTTCTTGAAGTCTACTATGTGACGCCTCCAAATTTAGGTACTTGAAATCTGAACTCGGTGTTTCACGATACCATTTATATGAGCGGAATAATACTAATAATAATAAAAATAATATAAATATCAAACTTAATGTACATATATCAGAGTCTAAATCCCAGGTACGTGACCTTTAAACATTAATTACATGATATTTAATATATATATCATTCTTAACTTAATAAAGTCAAACTATTACATAGTATATTGCCAACTTATTCTGCAACCTTCCCTTTCCCTTTGTTCTTAGTCGAGCCTTCTAGTTGTTCACACTTAGCTGAAAACATTTTAAATTAAGCAAGGATGAGCATTTGGGTGCTCAGCAAGTAATAGCAATTATAAATATTAGCTGAAAGGATTAAATGTTTTCTTTGTACAACACTTCTACAACAAATCAATAGTTGTGAAGTAAACTGAACCAATAATAACAATATATTAATTCTATATCTAATTTTTGAAACTACGTACTGACTATAACTGGGGATTAGTCGACAGAATATGAACATTGATTTCTATTTTTGAAAAGGTTAAACAGAACTTCATCTGCAAACCGTCATAACTTACGGGCACGGGGGGTGATCAGCCTGTTATGCCCTGTATTGATCAATACTACATGCAAGAACGATGTTGTCGTTCATCTATCCGCCTTTGGCGCATAAACGTTTTCCCATGTGTGGGATGTTCATACTTAGTCGGGAATCCGAATCAAAATAATTTGGTCGGATAATAATAAGGTTTTATTTTGTTCAACAATATTTCTAAGTTCGTGTCTAGCCAAAGAAAATAGCTTAGACGGCTTTGAAGTCAACGTATACATAATGGAAATTAATAACTATATATCAACATGTGATTAAATACAATGATTATCCAAATGAGGACACTTGTATAACCATATTTAGACATTAATGAACAGAATAAATATCTGAATTATAATATAATACTGTGTTGACAAACAATGATCGGATACATAATTGATAGCAATAGAGTTAATAATCTAGTACAATGATAATATAATTCTAAAACTTTCTTACTTATGTCCATTGCATAAAGTAAATTCAAAGGTAGGATACTTTCTTGGTCTGCTGCTTACAATACGCAACTTAGTTTTATCTTTTATATCAATCCCTATCATTAATAAGATCATTTATTCGATTAGAATAACATATCGTAACACACAGTACTGCTATTTGCAGCCAACACATAACCTAATCACATTGCCACATATGTTTAGAAGTCATTGGATCACAAACAAACACATATACAAACAAATTATCTAAGTCCAGATCAATTTCTGAAACATGTCGGCGTGCCGACGTCTTTATCGGTAATTAACGAGTCCAAGACTCTATACCGAAGTTCTAAATATCTTAAACATCGATCAAATTATTTTTAAACGACTTATAATAATTTTTTTAAACAATTATTATAATTTCTCATGATTTTTCAAACAACGGAATCATTTTAAAATGATTTAAATATTAAATAATTATATTATCATTAATATTTAATTAATATTAACCTATTAATGAAACCATTGCCAAAATATTAAAGTTATTTATAATAACTTAAGATATTTTTAAAGTTTTAATATTACCCTTAAATGATTTTTAAAACATTTAAAATTATTTTTAAATAATTACCATTAATATTTAAATATTAATGTATTACTTATCAAAATATTAAAAGTTATTAATTATAACTTCAAATATTTTAATTCATTTATATCCTTTAAATGATTTTTAAATCAATAAAATCATTTTAAACTATTTATTTAATATTATTAATAAATAAATCAAATATCATTAATATTAATTTATTAATGAAATTTACCTTTAATTATTGAAAGTTATATTTTATAACTTAAAATATTTTAAAACTCTTTATTTTCATTTAAAATGATTTTTATAATATTAAAATCAATTTTAGACTAATTTATTTAATGTCAATATTAAATAAATCTAATATCATTAATATTAAAATATTAATATTTTCATGACCAAATATCAAAAGTTATATTTTATAACTTATATATGTTTATAACCTTTAAATCATTTTTATATGATTTTCAAATCATTAATTCTATTGTTCATAATTTATCTAATACATTTATTAAATAGCTTAATTATCATTAATATTAATTTATTAATGAAATTCATCACAAAATATTAAAAGTCATTAAAAATAACTTAAAATATTTTCTTCATCATAATATAATTTTAAATGATTTTTCAAGTATTAAAATCATTTTTAAATAATTTATTTAATATAATAATTAAATAAATTAAATACCTTTAATATTTCAAAAATATTATATATTTATGAAATATATTAAAAATTATTAAAAACTAATTTTCAGACTTTAAAATCATTTTTAGTAATTTAATTTGTATTTTTAATAATGATAAACTAATTTTCTCTAATTATTTAATAAAATAATTAATTTTAGAAATAAAGTGTCACTAAAGACTGCCAATAGCGACAGAACCGTCGATATCGGTGTTCTTAAGTGTTCTTGATGAAACCCAGAAATGCATGTCAGTGATCAAGTTAGCTACTTTGACCAAAGATTAAACACTGATCCTGTTGTTCCTGGACATGTTTTCAGTCAGATCGTGTAGTGCTAGTGTAGGACTACATGATCCAACAACAAATATGGCCAACAAGCATAAATCGAAGGAAATCTAAGCCTTCAAAGGGACTGTCAGAGTTGTCCTTCATTTCTGGGTTACCTAGAAATGAAGAACAGTTCTACTGTCCACTTTTGAGCTTCTACAACTTGTTGTTCGTGTAGTGTTTTTGTGATATAAGAGTTTTAGTCTGTACATAACATGTAGGTGAAGAGATGCAATACATAACATCACCTTAACAACAACAGATAAAGAAGATATGGTTCGGTCAAACCATCTCAGAGATCACCTTCAAACGTTTTCTGGGTTACCTAGAAAACAGAAGTTGTGATCTTCTTGCCTAATTTGATCGTCCACCATATGAAACCTGATTATCATTTTGGTGTTCTAATGGCTTTAATGTAATACCCGAGAATTTTCGCGTATTAATAAATAAATGTGTTAATAGAAATAAGTATTTATTTGAATACAAACAGGTTCGTGTTAAGAAATGAGACGACTCGATTATATTAAGTAAATAAATAATTGAGAATATGTGGAGTTTCTGGTAAACTCGTTGAAAGCCTTATGTGGCATAGTGATAGGAAATACTAATAGTAATGTTAATCGGCGAAGAGATTATAAAAGGAGAAATTAAGTAATATTAATTGTTAACTGTTGTAGTATATTTATGGATTGCTAATTGATGGTTAATGAGGTTGATTAGTATGTAATTATTAATTTATTATTTAATAATGAGGATTATTTAATGATTATATTAATTAATTGATGATGGTTGTGGTAGAATATGGAATTTTAGTAATTAACTAATAATGTGTGATTACTATTATTTGCAATATATTACAAAGATGAATAATGATTATGAAACCCATAAATACATTAATCAATGGGTGGATTAATTAATATTGATATTAATTAACTAAGGAAGTGCATGATTTAGTTATAAAATGAGTAAGTTAGTAATATAATAATATTATATTGTGATTATGTGCATATGAGCAATAATACAACTATCTTATATAGTGCAATGCGCGACGTTGTGTGACGATATATTAAGTTATATGATCTATATTATATTAAGTGATAATTAATCAAGGAAGGAATAAATTTATTTATTAAACATAAATAAATAAATTTTTATTATAATAAGGTTATAATATGGTTATACGAGTAGTAGGGTTAATTATGGAACTACCCGGATAATAATATCTGACTGCATTATTTTATTGCTTATATTTAATGTACATGGACTATATGATGTGAGTGTATAATTAATCCTTAAATTCCTAATATGGTAATAATTGTGCATTAAGATTACATTGTGGGAATTGAGTAAACCAAACCAAGCCTAGATAACAAGCATACTGAGTTAATTTAATTGTCCCAAAATGAATGTCCAATTGCCTCATTTCTCAATCACGTGAGTTTCATAAAGGCTAAGACCTATAATCTTTTCTTCCTTCCAAGCTTGTGGTAGAGAGTGGTGGTTATGATGAGTTTCAACCACCATCCAACCACTCCTCCATAACCTTCATGCAATCTTAAAATCTCTTGGTTTAATTTCTTGGATAATGGCATGCCATAGTTAGTAAGTTTTCTATAAATTGAGCACTCTACTTCTTCATTTCTTGTTGCTGAGAATTATCTGTAAAGTCCAAGTTGAGAGGGAGAATTGCTTGTCAGTTAAGAGAGGGTCTGAGATTTGTAAGGAGTTTAATTGAGCTTCAAGAGGTATAAAATTCTACTTCTATGTTCCCAATTCTTAAGTTTGTCAAATTCTAGAATTTGTTGAATTCTTTGTAAATTGATGTAGAATAGCATGCTATTGTGTTATTTAAGTTGATACACATGTTTTGGAACCTGGTAGTTGGTCTAATAGCAGGTGTAGCATCTCTTGTGTCAAGGCTCGCTTCTGCATAAGCCATTTTTTTTCAGCGCTTTCGAGAAGTGGTAGCGGTAGCGCATACTTCCATAAAGCAATCTGCATGGCAGGCGGCGTGTGGTCTTTGTTCTTAGATATTGAGTTGATGTTTCTGACTTGTTTTGAGCATGTTATGGTAGTTAGGTTAAGCCTATAAATGACCCTATCATGTGGTTAGATATTGTTTTGAACTTGTTATGATGTTTTAGCATGAAATGAGCCAAGTTTTCAAAGAAACAAGCATGTTAGTATGGTTTTGAAATGCATGTCAGACATACTAACTTACGTATATGGATTTCGTAATGAAAAACATGATCATGCTAGGCTTATTAGTAAGCTTTGCTAATGAAAATGCGAACTTTGAACATGAATGTTGATGTGCTACCATGAAAGTTAAAATCTGATGATTGTGAGCATGTTAGATGATACCTTTAGATGCACTCATGTATCATAAATGTATATATATCATGCTTAGTTATCGTAGTTCAAGGAAATCATAAACGAAGCATATTTTAAAACAAAACAATGTTAAATACACATATGGGATATGAATACTTACAAGCATGTCAAATATGAGTTATATGACTACTTTATATGTTTAACAATCAAGCATGTTGGACTTTGTGATTTCATAACCTTAAAATGGCCTTGATTTTTTAAGATGTCTAACTTAAGACCATATCATGCGAAACGGGACCTAGATTAAACTAGGAAAATGCAAAAGGACCCTTAACATGTTAATATGTGTTATGTATGTAAGGATGTGCAAGCGAGGCCAATCAAATAGTTGCTCAATCCTGGTTTGAACTGGGAGCCACGCAGTGATGTGGCGTCTCATTAGTATAAACTAGGCGGCGGCCCTTGCCATCATTATAGGATCGGTTTTACGCTATTAATTTGTAGAAGTTGCATACTTGTATTATTACTCTAGCATGTATTATATGATCATTACATGTCTAATGTGTTAAGAAGAAAGCTAGATAATATGAGTGAATGTTTAATGGTGTGATTATAGCCTTTCAAGTGATAAGTCCAAAAAGTGTTTGCAAACTATAAAGCAATAATTAAAGTTTATGTTAATTGATTTTCATGGTGACTTACAAACTGATTTTGTGTTATAAATACGTAAGGTATGAAATGAAGTATATGAAGAGTATACAACTAAGTTAGATGTTTAAGTATCACTACAAAAAAATGGGGCTTTAGCAACAACCAATTTTCATTGCTAAAGGTGCCAAATATCGTTGCAAAAGGGTTTTGGCAACGACTTTAATGTCGTTGCGTCTTTCGTTGCGCAATGAACGTTGTTAATTATTCCACAACGATTTTTCGTTGCCAAAAGTATTACATTTTGCAACGAAATTTGGCTTTCGTACAGAGACATCGATCCTTTAGCAACAAAATGTATTGTTGCAGAATAATTAAAATTTCGTTGCTAAAAACCCCATTTCGTTGCAAAAGCCTGCTAATTGGCAACGAAATGAACTCTTTTTTTTTTTTTTTTGCAACGACCATGTATTTTCATTGCAATTGACACCATTTTGCAACGACATTTTTCGTTGCAGTAAATTATGAAAATTGTTGCCTAAGCTTGCTTTAGATTTTGCGGAATGTAAAGCATTTAGCGGACGATTTTCGTTCTTGATTGTATTATTTGCTTAGCGACATTATCTTTGAATCGAGAATGAAAATGTTTGTTCTTCGGGTTATTTTTCAATAGCAACGAAAGTCATCAATTAGCAACAACATTATATGTTGTCGTTTCTTTATATGTGCAACGAAAGTTGATATGATTTGCAACGATAAAAAACGTTGCATTTTATTTTAGTATTAGCAATAATATCCTCTTCGTTATTATTAGGTTAATTTTTCGTTGCCAAATATTATATTTTTAATGCCATTAGCAACGAAAATTCGTTGCTAAATGTATAAAAAATTGTTGCTATATTAAAACTTTTTCAATGCTTTGGTAACGAATTATATTGTTGCCAAATCAAAATTTGACATTCTTTTTGTGTACCTGATTGGCTCAATGTCCCATAGCAAATAATGGCAAAAATATAAAAAACTAAAATATTATTAACTTAATAAAATCATCCACTACATAATCATTCATTATCTTTACAATTAATCATCTAAAGTTACCACAGTTCTTCAATCAAAGTATATATCTACATATATAGAGAGAGAGTACACTTTATAATTTCGTCCCTTGTCTTCCGTAAACGTAGTACGGAAATTTGATACCCAGTATTGTAAGGTAGGTCATAGAAGCAGTCTTCCTGCACATATTTAAAAATAATAGCTAGTCAGGAAAATGAAGCAAATAGGTCACTAGAGGCACTTAGTGCCAAAATTAATACACAAAGACAATAGAGTTGCTACGTGGTACTAATGTACACCGTATTGCTCATAAGCAGAAAAAGACAAATAGGCAATCACAATATCATTTGCTACAAATCCAAATAGAAAAAGAACCTTTAGTTTGACTATATGATTGCTTTGTTACAAGAAAAAAATTGGAATCTTAATCGGCCATTTCATGAATTAATTTCAACAAGCATAATGGTAAACATATTTTTCTGTTACAAGACTTGTAGATTATTATTATTATATGTTGACCTCAAGTCAGAATTCAGTCACATTCAACAACCACAAGCATCACACAATATTAAATACCATCACATAATCTTAAATAACAATGTTTAGATTTCTATATAGAAAGGACACCAATTATTGAAGGAGGCAAAGTGAAGATAGTTAGATTTTCGTGGATACACATGTTCAAGAAAGTAGTAAGCATGACCAACTATCATTCCCTGAATCACAGATATTATGTTCAAGTTAATTGTAGTATCAGTAGTAGGCTAAGAGAAGGAGGCAGAGTGAAGATGGGAAAATCTGTTATAATCAAGTAAATCATTCACATCAGAATCATATGGGCTACTGATTTCCCTAAGCTAAGTAACTCTCGTGTCTTCAAGCACTAGGCCAATTTTTGGCTTCAAGATATTTATTTTTCCCTACAAACAAGGATTCTTAAGGTTTTCAGAGGATATACCTCTAACATTATACCTTTAGATGGATAGATAAGGTGTTATGGCTAGTGGAAGATTATAGAAGCTCACACCCTTATCAGCATGAAGCTGTAAAAAGTGACTACAATTTTTTAAGTTCTTACATGTATCTTAAAACAGGAAACATATTTCAGACAAAGAAAGATAAATTCTAAGGGAAGAAAGTCCACGTACAGATTTAAATTGATGCTCACCCATGGTCAAGCAATACAACATCTATTGAATGAAACCTCCATTCAATTATCCACGAAATGAACCTATTCCTGGAACACAATTTAGTAAAAATTATTCATTAGAAATCTCCTGTCCCTGTTACCACTGGTCACATACATGAGAAACACAAAAATAGATCCTTCCTTTTTGGTGACCTCTTAGAGAATCAGACTGATCTCCAGGCCACAGAACACATGCCACAGTACATGAAATTACATTTGAAATTATGTCTAAGGATTCCGTTGGTCAAAAATTCTAATAAGTTGGTGACACCAGCAACATTATTTACAACGTATAATGTACATGCTCAAGGATTTAAAGCATCAAAATTTTATTGATTTATGACAACCACTAGTACCATTATTACCAAGATAACATTAATAATCTATGAACCTGGAAAGTGCAAATAGTAAATAAAATACTCAAACTCATCAATTTGCATATATATAATAACATCAAGCCATATAATAATTACCTGGAATCCTGATCCAAAAGAATTTACAACAAATATGTCAAGCAACTTTCACTGTATAGTTTAAGATAATTCGAAAACATCATCACTTGGAAATTGGAATATGTTGTAAGCATGAAAACTTGATAATAACAAAGTGGCGTTGAATTGAATTTCTTCAAAGAAAAGAAATTGTACTGGCCATACCTTGAAGCGTCTGGCAGAATCGATGAAAATAGATTCCTATTCATACAAATTATTTTGAGTATTATTTGTTTGCTCACATGGACAACCTTCAGAATATGACCACTATTCATTCTATTACCTTGAGAATAGATGCACCGGCTTGAAAAGCACTTAATGCAATCATTAGCAGTGGCCACACAAAACCAATTCTAGAAAGCATTTGGCGATTTACGATCCCTTTGGACTCCAAAAACATACAACTTTAAAAGACAGTCATGAAAAATGGTTACGAACAACTATACGATATAACACAAAGCAATACCAAAGATCCTCAACTTTCATAATCAACTTCCAAGTCCATGAACAAAACACCCCATGCCTGACAACTTTCACCAAAAATTTAAGAAAACAGAACCAACTTCTAGGGAACACGCTCTTGGAAAAAGTAAAAAATGTGCCCAAATAACTTTAAGTTAGAATCTCCACACTCAAATTCCTGCTACTTCTAACATTAATTGGGATCTATCGGTAGCATAGAAACGAAAGCAAGAACATAATTTATGAGGATTATTCAAATTATTTGACAAGAAGAGGATACAGTTCTTTCCTATATTGATTCTTGTGTCCAGTAGTATCATTCAACAGATGTTATGATGAGGACATGACATGCGTGGATTCAAACAAGACTAAAGGGACGTGGGGATCAAGCAAGGCTAGAACAAAGAGGTTCAAACAAAGTCTCGGTGGATTGATCCAAGATGTTTGAAATTTGAAGCTAACGTAAGAAAAATCAAAGAGGAGGCAAAAGAACATGAGACATTAATTTGGGTCAATTTAATACAAGCCCAATTTTAATCTTCTTAACAAAGTCAACATATTTACTTACAAAGGAGTATTATGGAAATCGCATGATGAAGGATTTTATTTGGATTCTTAATTTTAAATTCTATTGTAATTAGGATTTCTTTTTAATTAGAATTCCTTTTCCAAATTGACTTCTATTTTCTTATAGAATTAGGGTTATAGTTTATAAATTTCTATTAGGATTTGGATTGTTTTGAGTAGTATAAATAGAGGTGCAAGTTGATGTAATATGACACATTATCATTATTTATTATTCAATATATTTGTGAGGTTATTCTCTACTTTTGGTTCTTTGAAGAATTCCTAAGTATTTTTCTTAGTTATTTCTTTGAGATTCAATTTGACTTATCATACAACAATTCATAGTTGTGTGTGGCGTCTTTCACCGCATCGATAAATCGATTGTATGCAGAGATTACCGCTTCAATATAAGCGAGGGGTCGAGGTGTCGTTGGTGTCCATTCAACGAGAATTCGAACGCGAGCAATTGTACCAAAATTACCGTCTACATATAGGCGGGGGTTAAGGTGTTGCAAGCAATTCACCCAACATTTTCTGTGCTAGAAAGCGATCGAATGACGACCACCTCACGCAAGCATGCCGTGGAGTCTATCATTTGGTATCGAGCTAAGCCTTTCTAGCAAGTTACTTATCTTTAATTTTTTTGTCGAAAATATATATTAAAAAAAAAAAAAAAAAAAAGGGAAAAAAAATATTCATATTCTATTGTCTTTAACCCAATTTTAGCACACCATCAAATCATCAAATTCTAACCAAGAGTTCATACAGTTCCATCATCATCGATTCAAAAGCAGAGCTACAATTCTGAGTGCGAAGCCTACAAGAGGAGTACAAGACAATCGATCGGTGATTTTTGTGGTATTACGATAACTACACCATCTATATTTTTGTTTCGTGACAAGTAATTTTGAATTGATTAGTAAAACCAAGAATTTTGCTAGGAAATTCAATAAGAACCTATTAGAGAGAATATTTGAGGTAAAAGACTTAGTGGTGAGATTAATCGAGGGTAAAAAGCCAATTATTGAGAGTATACACGAGTGGACCATTGATTCGAAGCGAAACACGTAAAGGGAGTGGTGAGAAGCTGTTTTCTACTAACCCTTATTTTGCAGGAAATATGTCTAGCTCAAAGGATAAAGGAACTCATGAGGAACAACCTTGAATTTGAATTGAAATTCTAGATGGAAGCAATGCATAAAGAATGGGATCGGAGATTGAGAAAGACTATAGAGCAAATGCAAGAACAATTAGAAGAGATGAGGGTGTACATGGGTGAGCTATCCCAAAACACTCTTGGGATGCAAAACAAGACGAGGACACAACAAAGCGACCTTGAAAGGAAGACCCTTACGGTGAGGGCGGTAGTGCGGCGGAAGATCGTGAATCTAATTTTCGACATCAAAGACACGGAGGTGCTAGGGAAAGAAGAGGTCGGAGACAGGAGAAGATGGCAATTTGGATAGCATAAAATGAAGATTCCGACTTTCCAAGGCACGGGTGATCCGAGGCTTATTTAGATTGGGTAACCAAGATGGAGCGAATCTTTGGTATCACAACTATTAGGACCTCAAGAAAGTCAAAGCGGCCATTACTGAATTTTACGGATATGCATTGATATGGTGGGATCGGTTGATGACTAATCGGAGAAGGTGTAACAAGCGCCGATTACAACTTGGGCGAGATGAAAGCGATAATGAAAAAGAGGTTTGTACCAACATACTATCAACGGAGATCATTCAGTAATTTACAAACTCTTAAGCGAGGGAAGTCGGGTGTGGATGAATATTACGGGGAGATGGAGATGTTGAAGGATCGGGCTAACTTGATTGAGGACAATGAAACATCGATGGCTAGGTTCTCGGCGAGATTGAACTGGGAGATTGCAGACTTGGTTGAACGACAACATTATTTAGAGTTGGAGGAACTGGTCCATATGGCTACTAAGATAGAGAAACAACTCAAGAGGCGAGTAGGACAACGAGGACAATCTAATGCTAGTTCATCATGGAGACCCAATTTGGCAAAGCGAGAGGAAAAAGGCATTGCGTTCAAGCCAAAGGTGGAACCCAAGCAAGGATCAACTAGCCGAGAAACTCAAGGTAAAACCGAACAACCTTCTTTTGGTCGTGAATCGAGATATTGTATGTTTTAAGTGTCAAGCGGGGACATATTTCTAGCTTGATGTCCAAATCGAGGAGGAAAATGTTGTTACTTGACAATGGAGATGTGGAGACCGAGGGGGAAGATAGTGACAGATTCTATGCCACCATTAGAGGAGATAGGTGAGGATGCAATACATGGTGAAATTGCAGTTACAAGAAGAGCACTTAGTACACTGAGTTAAGGAGGAGAGCGGTGAGCAATGGGAAAATCTATTTCATACTCGATGTCTTGTGAATGGGAAAATTTGTTGCTTAGTTATAGATGGAGGCGGTTTGCACAAATGTGGCAAGCACTACGATGGTGGAGAAATTGGGGTTACCTACTACCAAACATCCGCGCCCGTATCGTTTGCGGTGGCTCGATGATAATCTGAGACATTAAAGTAACCAAGCAGTGTTAGTTCCATTTGCTATATTGGTCGGTATATTGATGAGGTATTGTGTGATGTGGTGCCCATGCGAAGCGGGACATATATTGTTGGGTAGACCATGGCGGTTTGATAGGAGGGTTCAACATGACGGGTTTACCAACGTATATTCATTCGTTCATGACAAGAAGAAGATCTCTTTGCGTCCTTTGTCACCACAACAAGTACATGAAGATCAAATTCATTTGCAGAAAAATTATGTACAAAGAAAAGAGAGTAAAGAAAAGAAAAATCAAGAAGAAAAAAAAAGAGAAAAAGAAAGAGAGAAAAAGAAAGAAGAGAAAAAAACAAATATCTTGGCAAAAAAGAGTGATGTGAGAAGAGCTTTGATTTCTAAAATGACCTATGATTTTACTTGGTATAAAGAGGCGCTTTTGACTACTAACGCTAATGATTCTTTACTAGTGTTGTTTCATCTCTCTTCTGAGAATTCAAAGATGTATTTCGAGGAGCTTCCTCATGGACTACCACTATTCGGGGAATTGAGCATCAAATTGATTTTGTTCGGTGCGGCGATTCCAAACCGTCGACTTATCGGAGTAATCCAGGAAACGAAAAAGAGTTACAAAGGCAAGTTGAGGTGATGGAGAAAGGATTCGCGTGAGAGAAAGTATGAGCCCGTATGCGATTCGGTGATCCTAGTGCCGAAAAAGGATGGAAAATGGAGGGCGTGCATCGATTGTCGAGCGGTAAATAACATTACGGTAAAATATCGACATCCCATTCCTCGTTTAGATGACATGTTAGATGAATTACATGGGTCTTGCATATTTTCCAAAATTGATTTAAAAAGTGGTTATCATCAAATTAGAATGCAAGAGGGTGATGAATGGAAAAGCAGTTTAAAACTAAATACGGTCTTTATGAATGGTTAGTATTACCTTTTGGTTTAACTAATGCAAGAGCACTTTCATGAGATTAATGAACCGTGTTTTTCGTCCATTCATTGGAAAATTTGTCGTAGTTTATTTTGATGATATCTTGATTTATAGCAAAACTTGAAGATCATGCATTGCATTTAAAATCTGTTTTAGATGTACTTAGGAAAGAAAAGTTATTTGCTAACATGGAGAAATGCACGTTTTGTTCGGATAGAATTGTTTTTCTTGGCTTTGTTGTGAGTTCACAGGGAGTCCAAGTTGATGAGGAGAAAATACGTGCGATCCGGGATTGGCCGAGTCAACCAATGTGAGTCAAATCTGAAGCTTTCATGGACTCATGCAAGTTTCTACCGACGCTTTGTTGAATTTTAGTGAAATTCTGACACCATTGGCCGAGGTCATCAAGAAAAGTGTGGGCTTCAAGTGGGGTGATGAGCAGGAAAAAGCATTTAATTTGATTAAGGATAAATTGACAAATGCTCCTTTACTTATTTTGCCTAACTTTGCTAAAACTTTTGAGATTGAGTGTGATGCTTGGGTTTAGGGATTGAGGCTGTGTTGATGCAAGAAGGAAAACCCGATGGGCGTATTTTAGCGAAAAGTTGAGTGGGGCGACTTTGAACTATCCTACATATGACAAAGAGATGTACGCTTTGGTTAGAGCCTTGGAGACATGGCAACATTACTTGTGGCCTAAGGAGTTTGTGATCCCTGCCGATCATGAATCATTGAAATATTTGAAGGGTCAACACAAGTTGAACAAAAAGACATGCGATGGATGGAATTTATCGAGACATTTCCATATGTTATTCGATATAAGCAAGGTAAGGAGAAGCGTCGTTGCGGATGCTTTATCTCATGGTATGTTTTGTTAAATACTCTTGATCTGAAATTGCTTGGGTTTGAGCGAATTAAAGAGTTATATGATAATGACCTTGATTTCGGTGAAGAGTTTAAAACTTGTGAAAAGAATGTTGTGGGTAAATACTTTAGAGTTGATGGATTCTTGTTTGAGAAAATAAACTATGTATTCTGCATGTTCTTTGCGTGAGTTGTTGGTTAGGGAATCACATGGGGCGGTTTAATGGGACATTTTGGTGTTGATAAAACTTTTCTTTGTTTTAAAAGAATATTTTATTGGCCTCATATGAAAAGGGATGTAGAAAGAATATGTGATAGATGTATTACTTGTGCATGAAGCTAAATCTAAGTGTTCAACCCCATGGATTGTATACTGCCGTTGCCTATTCTAATGAACCTTGGATTGATCTTTCTATGGACTTTGTGTTGGGTTTACCTAGGTGCAAGCATGGTTATGATTCGATATTTGTGGTCGTGGATAGATTTTTCAAAATGGCACATTTTATTCCATGTCATAAAAGCGATGATGCATCTCATATTCTTTGATTTGTTCTTTAGGGAGATTGTGCGTTTGCATGGTATGCCTAAAACTATTGTTTCGATAGAGATACAAAGTTCTTAAGTTATTTTGGAAGACCTTGTGGGGTAAATTGGGTACTAAATTGTTATTTTCTACTACTTGTCATCCCTGGTGGCGGTGTTGAAGTAGTAAATAGGACTTTATCGGCATTATTACAGGCTATCATTAAAAAGAATATCAAGCAATGGGAAGAATGTTTACCACATGTTGAGTTTGCATATAGCAGATTACATTCATTACGCTACTAATTTTCTCCATTTGAAATTGTATATTGTTTTAATCCTTTGACATAGTTGGATTTATCAGATTTACATTTTGAATATACTAACATGGATGGAGCGAAAAAAGGTGATCTTGTTAAGCGATTCATGAAAGAGCCGGGGCTAAACATTGAGCGGAGAAGCGGAACAATACATTAAACCTGTGAACGAGGGGCGACATCAAGTGATCTTTGATCCGGAGATTGGGTGTGGTTACATATGCGGAAAGAAAGATTCCCGTTCAAAGGCGTTGAAATTGCTTAGGGGAGATGGTCCATTTCAAGTTCTCGGCGTATCAATGACAATGCCTATAAATTGGATTTGTCGGTGAGTATAATGTTAGTGCTACATTTAGCGTTCTTGATCTAAGTCCGTTTGATGTAGGTGACGATTTGAGGACAAATCCTTTTCAAGAGGAGAGGAATGATGAGGACATGACATGCGTGGATTCAAACAAGACTAAAGGGGCGTGGGGATCAAGCAAGGCTAGAACAAAGAGGTTCAAACAAAGTCTCGATGGATTGATCCAAGATGTTTGAAATTTGAAGCTAACGTAAGAAAATCCAAAGAGGAGGCAAAAGAACATGAGACATTAATTTGGGTCGATTTAATCTGAGCCCAATTTTAATCTTCTTAACAAAGTCAACATATTTACTTACAAAGGAGTATTATGGAAATCCACGTGAGTGAAGGATTTTATTTGGATTCTTAATTTTAAATTCTATTGTAATTAGGATTTCTTTTAATTAGAATTCCTTTTCCAAATTGACTTCTATTTTCTTATAGAATTAGGGTTATAGTTTATAAATTTCTATTAGGATTTGGATTGGTTTGAGTAGTATAAATAGAGGTGCAAGTTGATGTAATATGACACATTATCATTATTTATTATTCAATATATTTGTGAGGTTATTCTCTACTTTTGGTTCTTTGAAGAATTCTAAGTATTTTTCTTAGTTATTTCTTTGAGATTCAATTTGACTTATCATACAACAATTCATAGTTGTGTGTGGCGTCTTTCTTAGCATCGATAAATCGATTGTCTGAGATTCTGCTTCTTGATATAAGCGAGGGGTCAAGGTGTCGTTGGTGTCCATTCAACCTTGAAATTTGACGCAAGCAATTGTACCAAA